>APFE030567750.1:0-16610 GCA_000404065.3 Pinus taeda
CTTTAGTGCGCTATTTGAGCATGTGTTGTATACCACTATGATATACTGCGACAACCAGAGTGGGATTCGCCTTTCAGAGAATCCTGTGTTCCACGACCGCTCCAAGCACATTGATATCAAGTACCACTTTATCTGGGAATCGGGATATGGTACAATGGGGAGCAATAAGGCTCCAACACATCAAGACTAATGAGCAGGTCGCAAACATCCTCATGAAGTCTTTAGGGAAGGTCAAATTTTTTGCCTTCCGAGAGAGACTTGGAGTCATGGAAAGACCCTTCCATGAGGGTCCCTCTTGAGTTGGACATTGAGCTCTGGGAGCTCCTGGGGGCTTGGGGTACTTCTTGGGGCTATGAGAGACCATACGGTGAGGCTACATGGATATATTGATGTTGACTGAGCTGGCAGTGTGGTAGATCGTAAGAGCACGTTTGGATGTTGTTTCTCATTGGGATCTGCTTCAATTTCTTGGATGAGCAAGAAACAGAAATCGATCGCTCTAAGCATCACCGAGGTCGAATAGATTGCTATTAATATGGCTTGTTGTGAAGTTGTTTGGTTAAAGAAGCTCTTTAATCATGTGTTAGATACCATCATAATATACTGCGATAACCAGAGTGTGATTCGCCTTTCAAATAATCATGTGTTCCACGACAGCTCCAAGCACATTGATATCAAGTACCACTTTATCCAGGATATGGTACAATGGGGAGCAATAAGGCTCCAATGCATTAGGACTAATGATCCCTTAGGGAAGGTCAAATTCTTAGCCTTCTGAGAGAGTTGGAGTCGTGGAAAGACCCTTCCATGAGGGTCCCACTTGAGTTGGAAATTGAGCTCTAGGAACTCCTAAGGGCTTGAGGTATTTCTTGGAGCTATGAGTGACCATAGGGTGAGTGGTTCACCTTCCCCTATTGGTGTGTTGTGTACGGGGTGAGTGGTTCACCTTCCCCTGTGATACCCCATGATGGTTGACATGTGTGTAAGGTGAGTGGTGTTCACCTTCCCCTACGATTGATGACACGTGTGTAAGGTGAGTGGTTCACCTTCCCCTACGATAGACATATCCATAGGATAAGTAGTTCACCTTCTCCTATGGCATATGAGCAGGATGAGTGGTTCATCTTCTCTTGCTGATGCCCCAGCATACATCCCACCCATGTACTCTCAGACTCATGGGAAGTAGCTCTCATTTGGCCAATGAGTTGGGAAAAGTGGATAGGGGCCATAGCACTACCGATGGACGCGTCGTGTACTGTCGTACTCCCTATGTCTAGGATGCATGGTGTCCCACAACTACTTGATATGAGATCAAGACTGACTTTTGTCAATGGAGAGTGGTAAGGTCTTGCGACTCACTCTTGATCGATTATTCTTCATTATTCATATCAATGTTCAGCAGAGCAGAGATGAGATGAAACATAAAGTTGGTTCATGATGACAGGATGGCATGATGATTGATGATGATGGATGGATTGGCAGATGGAATTCCCCCTAGTTGAAAGGGAGTGTTAAAATTGGAAACTAGCTCCAAATTCCACCTTGGGACAACTCACTTGATAGAGATGATGGTTGCATTAAATTCCTCTTTTCGAGAGGACAAAAATTGATATAAAGATCATCCAATTTGGACAAGCTGGAGTGTGTTTTTGAATTTATGCCCACATATGTGCAAATTGTTCAGGTCAGCCACATCATCATGTAGGCTCATGAAATCCAATGGACATGACTCTTCACCCTCAACAACTTGTATAAATACAAGTGCTCTCTCATCTCATTTGGCATCATCGTCACTCACATTTTTTTCTCTCCTTTCATTTGTTTGTACAGCATTGGGCATTCTCTCTCTCAAACGTGTGGCACAAGGAGGGCAAATTTCTGGACATAATTACGGGGCCGAAAATTTCAGACTTTTCTGCAGTTTGACCAGAGTTGACTTTCACTTTCAAGGCAGATTTTGACTTCTATTTTCTGGGCAGATTTTTGTTTGAGCGAGTCGTACACTTTGGCACAGGAACCGACGTATTCTAGGCACTTTGACTGCAGCAGAAAATTGCAGGTTCACTGCAGATTTCAGGACAGAAGTTTGACCAATGACTTTGTGATTGTTTTGGGCTGATTCTGATCTCCTATTCAGGCCCAGTTTGACTGAGTTTAACTGAGCTTCAAAGGAGACATTTTGCTGCTGATTTGACCACTGTTGACTTTCTAGTTAGGGCTGAATTTCACTGCAGTTGACTGCAGATTTGACAGGTCTGTTTTGACTGCGATTTGGAAAGTCAATTTTGACCTTGTACTATCTCTCTCTTTGCTGAACATTTGGTATAATAATAAGAAGATTTGATCAAAGGGTTTTCCCCACATTGGGGTTTTTCCCTTGCATCCGCCAAATTTGGTGTCCTGTCTTGGCTTGTCTTCTGCATTTTGTTTCATATTCTATCTACTTTTCTTGTCAATCTGATTCATGGTTAACGTGATTGCTATTGAAAAACTAAATTGAAATTGACCTTGGGCTGCTAAAGGAACATTGAAGTAATTGTGTTAAGCATAGAACATACCATTGTTAACTAAAACTAACATGCTTCCACTTGAGCACATTAGTTAACTGCATCATAGTTCGTCCTCATTTTTAGGGATTGATTCCTAAAATATAGGAACTCATCCTAATTTATAGGGAATCTCCTAATATTTAGGAAATCAAGTGTACCAAAGAAGAAACTCAAATTTGACTCCTTGAATTAAGGCACAAATCAAGTTATCAATTTCTCGCTACTATTTTCAACATCTTGAGCAATGATACAGCTTTCTTGTTACTCTATGTCTGTTTCTTTCTTTGAGGGTTCTACCATGTATCACTTAATTTGTGAGTTATTTCTCTATCATGTTCACTTTTGTGGTCACCCACTTGTGATTACCCAATATGGTGAGCTCCCATGATGTTAACTCCTGTTTAGTCAAAAATAGAGGTAGCTTGCAACAACTATGAATGCTTTTTGAGTGCATACCACTGACCTATTCATTTTTTATATGATCGAACCTGGTAGTAGTTTGGAATATTCAAAGAGCTTTAGGCCCCTTCTTCCAGTTTGGAAATTGGACCTATGAAACTCTCATCAGTAACTTTTGAATATCTCAGGTTGTTAAGCTATTTCAAAAAAATTGTGCATTCTGGAGGAAATACAACCATTCCATTGCATTCAAAGAAACCCTTTTAGTCAGAATTGTCTTTTAATTGTCAAACTGTAGGGGTAAATAACTTTCGTTCCATAGTTATTTTTGTTTTTATATTATTTTGGCCTGATCGATTTTCTCAAAAGTTTCCAAATTTTCCAACCAGTATTGTGGTCATTTCCCGACAATGTTTGTGTAGTGGCTAGTGGCTTTGTTTCAGCCCTTCTCAACCTTGCTTTTGCTAGTAGTCATGGTTTGAGGCCATTTTTTTTCCCTTTCTCTAGTTTCAATGGTTGTGCAGAATCTATGCTTTTGGCTAGTATGTTTCTTCATGAATTGTAATTTACAACTATACATGTCTTGCTGATTTGACACAAGGAAAGATTTTGTTCAGTAATTTGCATCATCATTGAACAATTTTGATCTGGTTTACGCATGAGAATTTGCCCTAGAAGTGCTGAAACTTATCAAGACGCATTAGTATCTTTTCTCCCTGGATTGCCTAGAAGATTGGGTTGCTAGAGAAATATTGTGTCTTTTCCACTGTCGTTTTATACTACATTTCATAGCAGCCTTAAGGCTGAAATTCACAAGGTAAAGATCCAGGAGACCTCTAGTCAAAAAGGGGAAATTTGTCCCAAGGAAGCGGCTCAATTGGTGATCAAAGTAATGTGAGATCTGTGAAAATTGAGAGATCCAAGGTACAAATCCCCCTGGTTGTGACCCGGTTTACGGAGAGGAGGGCAGGCCATAGACCCCTAGAGGTTTACTAGTAGTTACATGTCAAGCAGGCTGTTAAGTTCCTCTGGGATACAAAAAAAGGGGGGGAGAAGGGAATTTCTTAATTGTGAACTTTCCAAAATTTCTATAGGAGCAACTTGGAATACTGCAATCTCTTATAGAGGATCAGAAAATAACCCAAGCAGTGACTCATATTAAAAGACAACCTAGTGCTAAAGTGGTTGAGGCGCAACAAGCCGGGGAAGCTTTTAGGAGGATTAAGTCTCGATGCTTGTGGTTTAGCGACAGGGATGGGAACACCAAATTTTTCTACCACAAGGCTAAAACCCATTCCAATCAAAATATGATCCCATATATCATGAGCAACCAGAGGAAATGTTGATGACATCCAACACTTTCTTAGATAAACTCATACTCACTACAAAGATCTTTACTACAAAATTGTCATGTCCCTTCTCAAATGTATTAGTCACGGGGTGCAGCTACACAATTTTGGCATCATTTTTGGCTTAGGAGGAGGACCCCACACGCAAAACTTAGGAACTATGGGGAATTCGACTTTATTTCTGGCAACTAGTGGAAAATAGGTGCCACCCACATAAATAATTCGAACCTGGCCAAGGCATGCGTTGGAGGGAATCGAATTAGTGGAAGGAGGAGCCCACAAGAGGCTAGGGGAACCCAAGGTGATAAAAGAGGAAGGAGCTCTCATTTTGCAGCGTCTTGATCATTTGACAAACAAACTTACCTTTGTACGTTCTATTGCTTAGCGAGTCTACCAGCTGTTTAGCCACAGATCTTCCGCGGGGGAGATTCAACCTCTACTTCGAGGGACCATCCGTGCCCGCCCTAGGGAGGTTGTTCCACAAAGATTTCAAGGGTTCAACATTGACATCCACTTCATCCAGCCACGCAAAGGAGAAAACTGCATATTTTCTGGGCAGCCAGGAACACGTAGAAGTAGATTGAACTAGCTGGTAGGTCCATAGCTTGTTGGGAGTTCCAAGAGCTGGAAAGGTTGTTGGTTGAGGACATTTTCACTGAGTTTTACAGCGAGCCAGTTAGGGGTTACAGCAGGATGAATTTCTAGGCAGAGGGACTGCGTAGAGGCCTCTGGCAGCAAATTCGTGGTTCTTAGGAGAGCAGCGATCTGGGCCAAGGTTCATCCAGGGAGCAAGGAGTCAGTCATCACAAGTGAACCCAGCTTTCTAGGGGTGTTTTCAAGTGGATTTGCAGGTTGTTTCCTGCCAGTCGAATTTGGCAGCAGCAGCTGAGGAGAGGCTCCAAGGAGGCCGAAAATCCAAAGTCAAAACCAGAGAAATTTCCTTCTGGGTTTTTCTGTGTTTTGTCCAAGGAGTCTAAAGCTGAAAGGATATAATTTTTTGGGCGGTCTTTGGGCACATTCCAGCAGGTCAAATTTCAGCAGAACAGTAGTTTACTAGGTCAGCGCAGTGCAGAGTGGTGCAGCAACTGGGCAGCCTTCAGCTCAGCTATCCATCACCTAGGTTTGGTCCAACTTATCCTTGAGACAAGCCCAAGTGCACGATCTCATTTATATTGTACCTATGCTCTCAAATTTTATAATATATGGCTCAGCAGTTCCAGATTTTATAATATCAGTGGCTATGCATGTTTTTAATTTTATGATGTTGCACTATTTATTTGTTTAGAATATCACTTATATTCCTACTTAGGAACATTACCGTGGTATTAGAGCTTAGTTCTTGGCTCAACTGTGGGGTTAATTTCCTATGAGAGGAGAAGACCGGGGGAATATCACTTACCGGAGGCAGAGGTACAGGAGTAGAGAAAGGGAGCTGGAAATTACACCATATAAGGAGGAAAAAGGGAAAGCAGTGGCTGAAGAGGAGGAATTGGCAAAGCCCAAGAGCAGGGAGGAGATGGCTTTCAATAGCCTCTTGAGGGCTTTGAGTGACTTGGCCAAAGGGGCAAAAAGACATGCTGGAGGAGATCAAATCACAGAACAGAAACAAGGCCACACCTAGAGGGTTTTTGTGTGGAGAAACTTTCAAGGCTTCTCAGCTTTTCGATCACCCCTCCCTGCAGCGCAGTGCCCACTAGGGCTACACTACCCTCTTTCGTGACAATGGCACAAATCGAACCAGCAAGGGAGAAAGACACTCCCTAGATGGGGGATTACTTCAAAGAGTGGCAGGCGATGGACGAAGATTTCAAAGAAGCCCTCTCCTTCAGAGATTACTGCAAGCTCAAGTACAGGGAGAGGAACAAGGGGTACGAAGGACAAGGGACCCAAAACTATGAGCTGCAGAGAACTATAGGGAGGATGTATTTCCCTACATTTGATGGCACTGCCAAGTGCACAACTAGGGCTTGGATTGAAAAGATGCACACATACTTTCAACTCAACCGGATGACAGGGCAGGAAGCCATTAAGATGGCAGCGCTGCACTTGTAGGGGGAAGCTCATGACTGGTGGTTTCACGGCCTGACCACTTTGGGGCATGCCCAGATAGTTTCTTATGAGGACTTCACGAGGAGGGTGGTGGAGTGATTTGATCAGAGGGATCCAGAGGCATCTTTCAGGGAGCTGACACAACTGCGCCAAACAAGCAACCCAAAGCAGTATTTCTCAAATTTTTTGCCTGTGTCAATGATGGTCCTAGATCTATCCGAGGCAAGGAGGGTATACACCTTCATTGAGGGCTTGCTTGAGCCTCTGCATGGACTGATGAAGTCACACAGACCCTCTACATTGCAGGAAGCGGTGGTGTGCACTAGAGATTTACAAGGGGCCATCCCCAAGACAAGAGCGCAGTTTCCTGCACGGACCCCTTTTCCACAAAAGGGCATGAGACTAGACCTCCACCACTGAGGACCACACAGGGGAGGGGGCAGCTAGATGAGGAGACACGGAAGGACCTCTGGAGGAGGAAGCTGTGTTTCACATGCAGAGAGCCCTCGACACCTAGCCATAGGTTTAGGATAGAGCACATTACATTGAGGCCTTTTCTGACAGTGACCAGGAGGACGAGGTGGTGCAGGATTATGGTGGGACAGATGGAGAGAGTTCGACGGACAGAGGGCCACCACCACCACCTCCACAGGGAGGGGCATCTCTTGCCTCATCAGGAGGAGTACTTGCTTCTTTATGTGAGATTCCTAAGTTTTTGACACTCAAGATCAGAGGTAAGGTACAAGGATAGAAAGTGTCGGTACTAGTGGACAATGGGGCTACCCACAACTTCATAGATGCACAGCTGGTCCAGGGAAGGGACCTCACCACAGCAGAGTTTTAGGGGTTCTCCGTCCTAGTTCCATCCAGTGTACCAGATACGTGCCCTCCTTGACAATAGTTATGGAAAACTACTCAATGATAAACCACTTCTTTGTGGTCAATATGCTAGACACCAACGTGGTGATGGGTGTCTAATGATTGTATTCCCTTGGGCGAGTTACGACAGATTAGAGGAAACCTGAGATGGAGTTCATGGGGTGAGATGGCAAACTGGTGGTCTTGAGAGGAATGCAGTCTTATCCACCTCAAACAGTTTCGGCCCACAAGATGGAGGCAAAACTTCGGTATGTGGACATTGCATGGGCAATTAGGTTGAGGATCTCATAGGTTGGGGGACAGGCACAGCCACCACCAGCAGACATACAGGCTCTACTAGACAGGTACGCAGTAGTGTTCAGAGACATTCCACCAGCGCAACCACCAAATAGAGGGTTTGAGCACACCATTGAGCTGGAGCCGAGTATATAAGCAGTCATCGACTCATCACTACTCCTTACAGGCGCCCCAAAGCCTAAAAGGACGAGATAGAGAAGGCCATTCAGGAGCTGCTTGCATTGGGCCATATCAGGGCTAGTTCCAATCCTTTCGCTTCTTCCGTAGTGCTGGTGAAGAAGAAGGACAGGACCCTCATGATGTGTATCGACTACCGAGCCCTTAACCAGAAGACCCTTAAGAACCATACCCCGTTCCCCACATTGATGAGCTGATGGATGAGCTTAGAGGAGCCAAGTACTTCTCTGAGATTGATATGCATTCGAGGTACCACCAAATCAGAGTTCGGGATCAAGACATCCCAAAGACAACATTTCGGTGCCACTGTGGGCACTTTGAGTTTCTGGTCATGCCATTTGGACTGACCAACGCTCCTGCCACATTTCATTCTTGCATGAACCATATCTTTCGAGGACAGCTGAGAAGGTTCGTGCTAGTATTCTTCGATGACATCCTGATCTATAGCCGGGCGTGGGAGGAGCACCTCCAACACTTGGAGGAGGTACTGCACATTCTGGAGGAGCAGCAACTCTATGGCAAGCTATCCAAGTGCAAGTTTGGATTGAGGGAGATGCTTTATCCCGAGCATATCATTGGAGCAAACGGGGTGAAGGTTCACGAGGAGAAGATTCGGGCCATCCAAGATTGGCCAATACCCCGAGATGTGACTACGCTGAGAGGCTTCTTGGGTATTTGCTCTTACTACAGGAAGTTTGTCAAAGGGCTCTCGCAGCCTGCAGCACCCTTGACTGACTTGACCAAGAAAGGGGCCTTCGCATGGATTGATGGAGCACAGGCCGCCTTCGATCGCCTCAAGGAGGTGAGGAGCAGTTGCCATGTTCTGGCACTCCCAGATTTTTCCTAACCATTCACAGTGGAGTGTGATGCATCAGGGGTAGGAGTTGGAGCCATATTGTCACAAGAGGGGCACCCCATAGCTTTCAAGAGTCGGAAACTCCTACAGCATGAGCTGTCATATTCCATATATGATAAGGAGATGTTGGCCATTATGCATGCATTGGCCAAGTTCCACCAGTACTTGGTGGGCAACTGATTCTGAGTGAAGACTGATCACAACAGTCTTCGACGTTTCATGGGGCAGCAGGTCCTCAATGACAGGCAGCAGAGATAGGTCAGCAAGGTGCAGACCTACGATTTCGACATTGAGTATGTGCGAGGCAAGCACAATGTGGTGGTGATGCTCTATCTAGGAGACCAGTTGGGTTATCTCTCATGAGCATCTGCCAGGATTGGAAGGCTCAACTGTTGGTAGAGTACTCTAAGGACAGGAGGGCTTGTGAGGTGCTGGAGGGGACACATGCAGATGAGCATTACCGTGTGATGGATGAGGTCATCTATTACAAGGGGCGCATTTACTTGGTGCCCAACTCGCAGTTGAGGGAGAGGGTACTTCAGGCAGCTCACAATTCACCATTGTCTGGACACCAGGGGTTCCAGAAGACTTACATGGTTGTTCTGGAGAGGTTCACGTGGAAAGACCTCAAGGAGGATGCGCTACAGCACGTAAGGGAGTGTGAGGCCTACTAGCGGAACAAGGGGGAGCTGACTCAACCTACAGGGCCACTATAGCCACTTCCCATTCCAGAGGGGAAATGGGAAAGTATTTCTATGGATTTCATCACTCGGCTCCCCGCGGTACAGGAGAAGGATTGCATATATGTAGTGGTCGATAGGTTGACCAAATTTTCCCACTTCTTCGCCATCCCCACCAAATAAACGATTGCACAAGTTGTCGAGTTGTTCTTCCGGCAGGTCTTCAAGCTACATGGACTCCCCAAGAACATTGTGAGCAACAGAGAACAAATTTATGGGTGGCTTTTGGCAAGAGCTCTTCAGGTTGGTTGGGAAGGAGCTCACTCCTAGCACCAGCTATCACCCTCAGATGGATGGCCAGACGGAGAGGGTCAACCAGTGGTTGGAGGGGTACCTAAGGAATTATGTGACTGGTCAGCAGAGGACGTGGATTCGATGGTTACACTTGGGCAAGTTCTGCTACAACACCACACACCACTTGTTTACCGGTATGACTCCTTTCTGTGCCCTCTATGGATATGATGCACTAAATTTTGTTAATGTTATTGTCAGAGACAGCTGGGCCTCAAAGGCCAAACACTGGGTCGAAGAGAGCCAAGATATCCTCAAAGCTCTCAAGGATAATTTAGCAACAGCCCAAAATCAGTGAAAATTGTATGCAGATCAGCACAGGATAGAGAGGCACTTTGAGGAGGGGGCCTTAGTATACCTCCGATTACAGCCTTACAGACAGTCTACGTTGGAACAGAAGGGGGCCGAGAAGCTACAGCCATGCTTCTATGGGCCCTACCATGTGACTAGGCGGGTTGGGGAGGTGGCTTATGAGCTAGAGCTGCCTCTGGGGAGTAGAATCCATAACGTATTTCATGTCTCATGCTTGAAGAAGGTGTTGGGACAACAGGTGACCGCAGCAACTGATCTACCCTCATTGGATGATGAGAGCCATTTGGTGTTGGAACCAGAGGCTATTCTAGAGAGCAGGAAGAGGAGACTGAGGAGCAGGACCATCAGGGAGTTCTTGGTACGCTGGAAGAACTTGCCAGATGAGGATGCCACCTGGGAGGGTGAGCACATACTGGAGCACCCGGCTTTGAGGTTGCTTAAGAGCAAGCAACATTTGGGACGGGAGGACTGTCATGTCCCTTCTCAAATGTATTAGTCACGGGGTGCAGCTACACAATTTTGGCATCATTTTTGGCTTAGGAGGAGGACCCCACACGCAGAACTTAGGAACTATAGGCAATTCGACTTTATTTTTGGCAGCTAGTGGAAAGTGGGGGCCACCCACATGAATAATTCAAACTTGGCCAAGGCATGCGTTGGAGGGAATCAAATTAGTGGAAGGAGGGGCCCATAAGAGGCTAAGGGGACCCAAGGTGATAAAAGAGGAAGGAGCTCTCATTTTGTAGCATCTTGATCATTTGACAAACAAACTTACCTTTGTACGCTCCGCTGCTTAGCAAGTCTACCGGCTATTTAGCCAGGGATCTTCTACAAGGGAGATTCAACCTCTACTTCAGGGAACCATTCGTGCCTGCCCTAGGGAGGTTGTTCCATAGAGATTTCAAGGGTTCCAACATTGACATCCACTTCATCCAACCACGCAAAGGAGGAGATTGCGTATTTTCTCAGCAACCAGGAACATGCAGAAGCAGATTGAACCAGCCGAGAGGTCCATAGCTTACTAGGAGTTCCAAGAGCTGGAAAGGTTGTTGGGGACACTTTCACTGAGTTTTGCAGCCAGCCAGTCAAGGGTTCCTTAGTACAAATTTTTTGGCAGAACGACTACGCAGAGGCCTCTGGCAGCAAATTCGTGGTGCTTAGGTGTTACACACGAATTAGAAACTGACAGTCGTGATAAATAATTTATTAATAATTGAATAGATGATGTTTACATTTTGGGGGAGGGCCTGGCTATATTTTGCCTTGGATGCCTCTTGGTGAACGGGCATGATCCTAATAAATTATAAACTAACTAATTTTTTATATAACATTGCCTTCCTCTTAAAACAATGCTTTGTCCTCAAAGCATACATAACGACTGATATTGCTGACGAAATGCTTCAGTCTCCCAAGAAGCTCCTTCTTCCCTTCCACTTGATCAAGTATTCCTTGATTGCAAGAGATCGAAGCTTCCTTTCTGTGGTAGATAAAATACCTTCTGGTTCTAAAATGTGCCTTCCCCCATTACCTAGGGATGGAAGCGTTGTTTGCGCTAATTGATGGTCGCCCAGTGCCCTTTTAAGGCAGGGGACATGGAAGACGTTGTGAACACGACTTTTCTCTGGAAGGCTTAAACTATATGCAACTTGGCTAATCTTTTTATTGATCTGATATGGTCCATAGAACTTCGGTGCCAATTTATTTTTTCCTTTTTGTTTCAAGGACAACTGTTGTATGGATGGAGCTTGACAAATACCCATTCTCCAACTTCAAATTCTCTTTCGATTCTGTTCTGGTCCGCTTGTTGCTTCATACGAATCCTTGCATTATTCAAGTTTTCTTTAAGGGTTTGGACGATTTTTTGGGTTTCTTCTAGTTGGGTTTTAACAACAGGTAGATTTGTCTGGACAGTAGCTAGATCCTTCCATTTCGGAGGTTCGTACCCATACAAAGCTTGGAATGGAGTCATTTTTGCTGACATATGATAAGTAGAATTATACAACCATTCAGCGAGATGTAGCCACTGAGCCCACTTATTTTGTTTTTTTGTAGCGTAACAACATAGGTATGCTTCCAAACATTTATTGACAACCTCTGTTTTTCCATCTATTTGAGGGTGATAAGAGGAACTCATATTTAGGTAGGTTCCTATGTGGTTGAACAATTCCTTCCACAAATTACCCTTGAATTTGGCATCTCTATCACTCACAATGACTTTCAGAAAACTATGTAATTTATATATATTTTTGCAAAATATTTCAGCGATTTGTTTAGCTGAGACTGATTTCTTTATTGCCATAAAGTGAGCATATTTGGTGAGTCTATCGACCACTATGAAAATCTTGTCCTTGCCTTCAGAAACAAGTAATCCCTCAATAAAGTCCATTGGTATTTCTTCCCATTTTTTATTCGGAATGATTAAGGGGTGAAGTAATCCAGGTGTCATAATATTTTCACTTTTATTTCTTTGACATGTGTCACATTCAGCTACATAATTCTGAATATCACGACTCATCCCCTTCCAAAAGAATGATTGACGTGCATTGTAGTAAGTTTTAAAGAATCCTACAAGTCCAGGCTCCAGCTGATAGTGAATCATGTGACTCCTTGAATATCTTGGATTTAAACTTGGAGTTTGCATTCAGATAGCTTCTTCCTTTGTACCATAGAATATCATTCTTCCATTCAAATTTTGACTTGTCTGGAAGGTTATTAATTATCGCAGTTATTTCTGGATCCTTGGCATACTCACTTTGAATCTCATTAAGCCATTCAGGAACAACAACCGAGACTGCAAGTAATGTTGGTTCATCATCCTTCCTAGATAGGGCATCTGCTACTATATTGTCTTTTCCCCTTTTATGTAGTATCTCCATGTCAAAGGCAGCAAATTTTTCAATCCATTTTTGTTGTTCTTCGGAAAGTGTTTTTTGTTGAAGGAGGTGTTGCAGACTGTTATGGTCCGCTCGAATGGAGAACTTACTTCCCAAAAGATATTGTCTCCACTTAGCCAGTGTGTGCATAATAGCGAGCATTTCCTTGTTGTATGTGGACTTGAGACACTCTTTTATTGAGCTTCCTGCTTTCAAAAGCTATTGGATGCCCTTCTTGCATTAACACTGCGCCTATACCGAATCTAAAAGCATCACACTTGATGATAAATGGTTTAGATAAATTTGGAGTTGCCAATACCGAGGCATTAGACATAACTTCCTTCAATTCTTCAAAACACCTTCCTGCTTCCTCATCCCATTGAAATGAATTCTTCTTTAAAAGGTTTGTCAAATGTGCAATTATATGTGCATAGTTTTTAATAAATCTGCGGTAATATCCAATCAATCCTAAGAACCCTCTTAGCTTGGATATATTAACCGGTTTCATCCATTCCCTTGTAGCTTTGATTTTAATAGGGTCCACTTTTACGCCTTCATGGCATATAATGTGTCCGAGGTATTCTATTTCTTCCTTTCCAAAGGTGCATTTGGATTTTTTTGCATAGAACTGATGCTCTTACAGTAGTGTAAGAACTTTATCCAGATGTTGTAAGTGCTCCTTCCAAGTTTTACTGTAAATTAATCTATCATCAAAGAATACTAATAGAAACTTCCTAATATATGGACGAAATAATTCATTCATAGTGGCTTGGAACATTGATGGTGCATTGGTTAACCCAAATGGCATTACTTTAAATTCATAGTGACCTTCGTGTGTTTGGAATGTCGTTTTTGGTATGTCTTCCAACCTGATTCTGATTTGGTAATAGTCTGACCTTAAGTCCAATTTTGAGAAGTATTTTGTGCCATGTAGTTAATCCAGCATTTCGTCGATAAAGGGGACTAGGAATTTGTTTTTAATCGTTATTTTGTTTAATCCTCTATAGTCAATGCATAGCCTAAATGAACCATCCTTCTTCCTTACCAATACTACTGGAGCAGCGTACAGACTTTTACTTTTCGAGATGATCCCACACTTTAAAAGGTCTTGGATTAATCTCTCAATTTCCGTCTTTTGGTGATGTTGATATCAATACTGCTTGATGTTGACGGGGTCTGACCCTGCTTTGACTTCTATTGTATGCTCAATTTCCCTGTTAGGAGGCATTTTCATAGGCAAGTCTTGAAATACCTTTTCATGCTTCTGAATTAGATCTTGTACCTCTGGCGACTCTTCGTTGATCATGTTTGCAGATAACATTTCTAATTGGTGACATTGTACTACATCTCCTTTTCGAATCATCTTCATCATCTGAGATGACGATATGATTTGATTCTCTGGTGCTTGGAATCCATATAACTTATACCTCTGCCCTTCCCAGTGAAATCTAATGAACTATACTTGATGGGTAGCAACATAAGTGCCTAGAGTTCGTACTACGTAGCCATTAGATCCTAAGACCACCTCTACTCCTCCTAATGGTATAGTGAAGAACGAGGATTCTAAATTAAAGTCTTGTATCTGCAATTTAACCTTATGGCATTTCCCTACCTTTTCAATCTTCTTACCGTCAGCTACCATCACCTTCATGTTCGATAAGGAAAATGAGAAAATGTTCAGTCTCTTTGCCACGGTTGCATCTAAAAAATTGTGGGTGCTACCAGATTCGATGAGAACCACTACGTTGTTCTTCTTTATATGTCCTTTCAATTTTAGAGTCTAAGGTTATGATATACCTGTCATAGCTAATAGTGACACTTGTGGAATACTTCTGGAGAGAACTCTGGGGCATCTTCTGTTTCTTCTATTTCAGAATCATCATTGTTTGAATCATTAGTTGCTTCACAGTTATATAGGTTCTTTGATTCTTTTCCTTAGCACATCTATGTTTAGGGTCCCACTTCTCGCCACAACGTTTGCATTTGCTTTCTTTTATCCTTTGTATTTCTATGTTAGATTTTTCAACTTCACGACGATGTGGTGGAACATATCTTGTATTATCTATATCCACAGACTGGGGCATTCTTCGTCTCGAATATACTTGTTCCGGTTTTGACCACAGTATCTGTTCAAATTTATTTTCAGCAGTTTTTGCTTTTTGTCTTGCTACTTCTATTGACGTAATGTCATGAAGCTCAAGTTCCACTTGTAGATGAGTTTTAAGTCCGAAGATGTATGTTGAATTAGATGAGATTCTGATAACCTACATACTCGTGTTGCTAAGGTCTCCCATTCTCAAGTGTACTCATTCACACTTCCTTTTTGTCGTAATCTGCTGAGTGTTGAAAAGAACTCTTCTTCCTTTACACCTTGGAATCTTTTAAAGAATTGTTAAATTGGCAACTAGGGCCAAACTCCATGTGGATCAGCTTATTTATGACAGCTGATATTTTTATTGGATCCCTCTCGTCGAGAGGTGTAGGATTGATCCAAAGATCATCCGATTCCGATAAGTATTTATGGAGATATGAATTTATTTTATTTATATAATTATTATCAAGCCGACCAGCGCTTATGTAGGCTCTAGAAGCCCAAACGTCATGTCTGTTCATCATATACATTTTAGTATAAATATAAGAGGATTTGATGTCATTTGGACACAACTCTTGAGTGATTTCCTCTCTCCACGTCTTGGGTTTCTGGAGGAGTGAGACACCAAGAGAAGGCAATAATATACGCAGTGGTAATATCTACAAGTTGTTCATAATCAGGATGCAGGCAATGATATAATACGCCGGCAATACACACAGCAAGTGCATACAGCTGAGCCAGAGTGATGAAGAGGCAACACAGTCATACGCTAGGCAGTCAGGTATATACACAACGCAGTCATGGAACGCTGTCATACCATAGATCTGGCAGCGTGGTTGTATGAAACACTGTCATACCCTAGATCTGGCAACGTGAGATACGTGGACACATATATATACATACGCTGTCCAGAAATACGCAACATGGGAAACACATATATATATACACTGTCCAGAAATAGAACGTTGTCATATGTATGGGCATGGAACGATATTATAAATACAGATACATATATTGGAACGCAGTCATGATGCTATTAAATGGAACGCTGTCATGGAACCATAATATAATTCAATGCAGTCAATATTCATTCACGCGGATTAAGGAAACAGTAACACGATGTTCATGAAGTCATTCACACGCAGATTATGGAAATAGTGTATACGCTGAAGACAATATACGCACCATTACAGAAACCCTACACGCTGTTCAACGCTGGTTATACACGTAGATCATATATGAAGCTCCACATACCTGTGTATGATAATTCAGTAATTATACATGATATGATAAACCCTAGGCATATTCACAACTGCTCGGTTTTGGTTGGATGAAGAAGATCTCGGTGACATACAGCTGTGATGTGAAGTATTAAATATGCGCTCACAATGACAAGGATCATAAGAAATGATGATTACAATTTCAATATAATGAGAATGATAAGAATGATCAATCTCAGATCATGATGGGCATGGGCAGCAAAATGATGATAAGAGCAGATGAGAGCAGATCAATCATAGGGCAGCATGATCTCATAAAGGTGCAGCAATGGTGCAACTGTGATGAATGATGCAACGGGCAGCATCATGATAAATGAGATCATGAGCATGAGCAGCATGATGCAGATCATGGACAGCATGATGTATGGACAGTGTGATGTATGAGATCATGAGCAACATGATGGTGCTACACGGTAAGGTGCAGCAAATGGATGAGATGCAGCATGATGATAGGTGAAGGAGTCACC
>APFE030567778.1:8714-19599 GCA_000404065.3 Pinus taeda
GGTTGGTACTCTCTGCTTCTCTCTCATCTACTTCTCATAAAGGAAAATGCAAGTAACTTTAGTTTGTTTGTTTCTAAGATAGCTACCCGTCTTAGTGGGACTAGCAGCTCTGAATGGACACTACATTTCCCGATAACACATATCCCTATTACCTAGGTCTAACCCAAACTTTATCAGTAATTACCTAGGGGTACACAAGCCTTACTAGGTCTTATAGCAGTATGCCCATTTACATGCAGATTAAAAATTTCACTCCATTATAATAATTTTTTTTGTTTACCCTTGTTGTCGTCTTTGTATATATGACATCAATTTCCATATAAAAAGAACCCACCTACTGGATTACATGAGTCACCAGCCACTCTAACTGCCAATTATCTAGGCATTATTTTCAGGTACATGGTTCATCAAATAATTAATCCATGTGCACTTATCCTCCTCATCCACTGAATCTCTCATGACCCAATAGTGTGTAGCTTTGCTTCACAATCTATCGCTTTTGATCCAGATCTGGACAAAAAACTCAATTATCTCTCTATCTACCAGGCCAATACAAACCCTTGGCAACAAAAAATGTCCTTCTGAAGCCAAATTAGCTCTGATACCAGTTGTTAAGAAATTTATGGCAGAGAGATAAATTATTACTGAGATTTACCGAGATTTATAGAGAGGAATAATAAAATAACTGGCAACAATACACATAAATATTATACACATAAAATTTATCCAAGAAAACCCCAAAACCGGGGAAAAACCCAACTTAATGAGATCTCATTAGCATTGGCCAATCCGGCCAAGTGAGCCTTCACCGCTCACCTCCAGGCCTACATTACAATGAATTATTCCCAACCTTTTATAGGCTCCATTACATGCAATACTACGGACGATAATACCATGGGTACACTATACCATGTGTCCAAAACCACTACTATTTAATGAGGTCAACCTTGACTCAAACCCCGAGTCAATTTTACCTAACAAGAGCTCCAAACTTGAATTGACAAATGGTTAGCGAAATATTTCCCACTGATCCTCAGAAGCCATTTTATTAATGAGGTCTCTATTTTCTTCATTTTCCATTATTTTCCTTCAATTTCCTCTTCAGATGTGACCTGTGACCTTTCATCTTACTTTTCTCCTATTTTCATTTATTTTCATAAATAAATGTGCCAAAAATCCCTTTTTTCATTTTAATGTCTTTGCCTTAACCTTTGCAATTTTAATATACATATACATACATATACCCAAACATCAACAAAACATATGCCAAACTTATACCAACATCAAATCAGACTGCTTTTCCACAACCGTCAAACAATAAAGGATACAGGGCCCACATTTGATCCGTTGTCTTCCATGTAGCATCTTTAGGCCAAAAGTGCTTCGACTGCACTTTAACTTTCTCTATGGCTCTGTTCTTGAGCATGATATTTTTTCACTACAATATGCAATGAGGCTTTGACTGGAACTCTCCTTCTTTCTCCACCTACAATACAGACCAATCAATAACATGATCAACATCCTTTATATGCTTCTTAAGCAACGAAATAGGGAAAACACCATGAAATTTCATTGTTGGAGGCAGTGCAAGTCGATATTCCATTGGTTCAATCCTCTCAAGGATATCAAAAGGCCCACAATATCGTGGTGTGAACTTGGCACATGAACCAATCCTCAAAGATTTTTTCTTGGGCTTGATGCACAAATACACATGCTCCCCAACCTGAAACTCCTTGAGTACCCTGTGTTGATCCACATAAATATCTTGTCTATCATGTGCTACCTTTAGATTCTTCTTTATAACTTGCATTTCCTACTCCATGTCTACCAACATGTACAGTCCAATAAGTACCATGTTCATTGGATAACTCCAGTTGATGGGAGTGTTACAACTTTGCCCATACAATGCCTCGAAAGGACTCATCCTCAACGATTCCTGATAACAATTGGTGTCTGCGAACTCAACCAATGGAAGATACTCCTCACATTTCTTCTACTAGCACATCATGTACATCCTCAACATATCCTCTAAGATCTTGTTGACCCTCTCTTTCTTTCCGTTTGTCTGCAGAGGATAAATTATGTTGAAGGCAAACTTTGTACTGAAACCTACAAATAGCTCCTTCCAAAATTTTGAAGTGAACTTCGCATCCTTGTATGACACAATCTTCCTTGGAACACCATGCAATCTCACTGTCTCTCTGATGAACACCCATGCTACCTCATTGACTAAATTTTTAGTCTTTACTGGAGTGACGTGAGCTACCTTGCTCAACCTATCAACCAGGAGCATAATAGATTCATGATGCTTCATTGTCGTCGAAATACCTGTGATGAAATCCACGGAAATGAACTCCCATTTCCATTCTAGAATCGATATAGGTTGTAATAAACTGCCTGGATGCTTACATTTTTCCTTGAGCTGCTAACAATCTAAATATCTAGCCATGAATCTGTCACTTCCTTCTTCAGATTCGACCAATAGTAGAACTTATTTACCTCTACCAATGTCTTCTGATATCCTGGATGACTTGAGTATGGCTTGGCGCGAAAGTTCTATAAGATATGCTTCTTGAGCTCACTGCAATTCGACACATAGATATTGTCTCTAAATCTCACCAAACCATCTGTCGTGAGAGGATATTCTGTATCTCGATCATCTATTCATGTACTCGCACATGTACCTATACCTGTGCTTTTACATACGCTCTGTTGTAACGTATGCATAATCTCAATGTATTTGTCATCTTGTTTCCCTGCGTGCAAGACCCTATCCTGTAACTTTGCCCCATAAAAGCTCATAGTTGCTATATGATTTGCTTGTACCTTCCTGCTAAGAGCATCTTCAACCTAGTTCTTGTTAGCTTAGGGGGTCCTGAACCAAGTTCAGAGTTAGTTGTGCCAACCAAAAAAACCCTACATTTCTAGCCCTTTTGGAAAGAACCTGCGTAGCATAGGTTGTAGTCTCACTCAAAGTTGTATTGGGGGATGCAAGAACCAAGTTTTTGCATCCATAGATGATACAGAATTAAACAGGAACACATCAAAGTACAGAGGTAACCATAAACACATATATGCAGCGGAAATAATACTTCATTTGATTAATGTAGAATACTGAAATATGGTTACAAACAGTAATGGAAATAAACCAGCTAGGGCAATGGTAGCTTATCTCTGAGAAGAGATGTGGTGGCTACATGCCTCTGAACTATGTTACAATGAGGCTTGAAGGCCTATTTATTATTGAGAAACAATGGAAAACCCTTAACATTCCAAAACCTAACCCTAGAAGATGAAACGCCAAACTGTGGGCCCCGGTTGGGTAAATTGGTACATCAACTTCCCAAGGTCGTAACTTTGGCATACGATCTTTGTTTGATGCATATAATAGCTCATTAGAAAGCTCTATCCGAGCACTACCACTTTGGGAAGGGAAACATCAGTCCATGGTTCCATGCTTCCCCCATATTTCCCAATAAACATCATTTAGGGCCTCAAAACGGCTCTGTAAGTTCTAGACCCAAAAAACTGCTAAAAATAGTAAGTTGTGCTACAATTAAGGAATCTGAAAATGCTGAGAGAAAAAATGGTTGGGGTCTAGGTGGAATTGGTAGGTGGCCACCAATATCCACCCGGATCAATAGATTAGTGTGATTTATTCCAGCGCCTTGGATCTACCTTCACGCAGATCGATAGACTTCTAGGGCCCAATACTATAACCTAGTTAAAGTGGCCTTTAGACCTTCGTAAAGGTCCATAATCAGTCCTTGCAGACCTTAAATAATCAATTTACCTACTTATGCACATCAAGAAGTAACCCTAGATTGGAGTTCGTGTAGATCTACTTAATTCATTAGAAAACATAAGAGAAATGGCCTATAACTTTGTGGGAGTGACTAAGCAATCATTTCATACATCATTACGACCGATTTAGTAAATTTACATAGCATTCAATAATTATTTCATAAGACACATCATTAATCGACAACATAAAACCTTAAAGATACAAATAGAAATACTTAGTAATTCTTCAAAATATTGTCTTTATTAATCTTCAATTCATTGATTACATACTCTTCTTACCCTATGCACACAACTGCAGGGGTCCGCGTACTCAGTTGTGGACTCTACCCAGGCCTCCTATGCATTCAGCTATAGGAGTCTTCCCTTCTCTACCTAAGTGCAAGAAACAGAGACTTAATGCCTTAGCTATTGCCAAAGACAACAAAACTCTTCAATGTACCCAATTCTCTATCAAAAACTTACCTCTAAGGCTCGCTAAGACTCAACTATTTATAGAATTTTCAATACAATGCCATGGTCCATGAACCATGGGTGAATCTCAAAACTGACTCAAAACTTTACAGAAAATAGAGGGCTAATCCCCTTTGACTCTTATTCATCTACACACTCTGTATCCACATATCGCAGAGACTTTACATCTTTTATAAAAACGACTAAGTCTAATTAATTTCTACCCCTGGGGACCCCATCCCAATAGTTCTCATTCCCTTTAATGTATCTGATCTCAAAGTTGAACTCACTGAGGGTAGCCAACCATCTAGCTTGCATGGCATTTAAATTCAACTGATCAAACAAATACCTCAACCCACTATGATCACTCATCAATGCAAACCTCCTGCCAAGAAGATAGTGTATTCACATCTTCAATGCACGTATAATTGTTGCTAGCTCAAGATCATGCATCGGGTAGTTCTACTAATTCTAATTCAGTTTTTATGACTCATAGCACACTACCTGCCCTTCTTTCATGATAGCTTCACCAAGTTGTCTCTTGCAAGCAACTGTACATACTACAAACTCCTTGTCCGGATCTGCAATCTTTAGCACTAGTGCATGTGTCAACAACTACTTAAGTTGCTCAAAACTAGCCTCACATTATTCTATCCATTCAAAATTCTTACCTTTCTACTGCAATGATGTGATAAGATATGCAATGCCTGAGAAGTTCTTGATGAACCTCCTATAGTAACCTACCAATCCCATAAATTATCTCACCTCATCCACATTCCTAGGCGCTTCCCACTCCATGATGGCCCTTATCTTTTATGGATCCATAGTTATGCCATCCTTGGAGACAACATGCCCTAAATAATGTACCTCAGTCTAAAAGAAGTTGTGCTTTCTAAGTTTAGCATACAAATGATTCTCTCTTAGAAATCTCAACACTACCACTAAATGCTCAACATGTTATTCCTCATTCTTAGAATATACTAGCATGTCATCAATGAATACAATAACAAACTTGTCTAGATAAGGGTGCAACACACCATTCATAAAACACATAAATGTAGATGGAGAATTATTCAAACCAAATGGATCAACAACAAACTCATAATGCCCATACCTAGTCCTGAATGCAATCTTGAGGATATCCTCTTCCTTGATGTGTACCTAATGGTATCACAATCTCAAGTTGATCTTAGAGAACACTGCTTCTCCCTTCAACTGATCGAACAAATCATCAATCATTGACAATGGGTACATGTTCTTGATCATTACCTTTTTCATCATCCTGTAATCAATGCACAATCTAATAGTACCATCTTTCTTCTTCATGAACAACACTAGTGCACCCCAAGGCGATACACTTGGCCTAATGTACCCCTTGTCCAACATTTCCTTCAGCTGAAAATTTAACTCAACCAACTCATGTGTGCTCATCCTATAAGGTTCTTTTGATGTTGGGGTTGCCCTTGTCACCATCTCAATAGAAAATTCTACCTCCCTATGAGGTGGAAACTTTATAATGTCCTCATGAAATACATTGTAAAACTTCTGCAAAACTGGGTACCTGCTCAACACCTCGGCATCCTCAACCTCCCTATCCTTTTCACTAGAAATTTGCACTACAAACATCATGTTAGGGTCCTATAATAACAGGATTCATAATTTTGAATTGGCTATGGTTAGTCTTGTAATATTGTACATAGTTTTTCTTTCTGTAAAATGTTTCCCCATATTAAAAATAAAAAATGTAAAAAGGGTAAGTCCTAAAAGAATAATCAAAGGACTAAAAGAAATAAAAAGATAAAAGAAGTGAAAGATATGAACCCCAAAAAAGAGATTAAAATAGATCATGAAAGTGTGAAAATTCAAATGCCACTACTTTTTACTTTACTTTGCAAAATAAGATTGTGTGCAACTTGTCAAAAAATGCCAATATCCATGATGGTCAAAATAGTTTAAACTTGAGTCATTCATGCTTTAAATTTCATGTTGATAGATAGAGAATAAAGATTTAGAAAAATTGTTTAATCTTGGCAGATCAGTAGTTAGGTAGAGAATAATAATGAGCTATTCAGTTTAATCTGAGCCACTAGAAGTTATAAGGTTAGAATTAGATAGTTTGTTTATCAAGGAAAAAGAAATAAAGGGTCAACAAGCTCAAATGCACTCAATGAATGAAGAGAAAATGCTAAGGTAAATAAAGGGTAGGTAGAAGAAGTTTTACAAGTACACAAGGTTTCTAAGTCAAAAAGCACTTTCATCATGCTTAATCCTATTTCTCATGTGCAGAAGGAATTTTCAAAGAGAAAGGACATTTACTAAAGCTTATTTATTAATTTCCCCTCATCTCACTAGACCCCCCACATACTTACTTTATTGATTTCCCCTCATTATGCCACCATTACTTTTCATCCTCTAATGTTGTCCCCTTTTGCTTCCAAATCACCCCTTCCCTCTTCATTTCCCCTCGTAAAAACCCTTTCCCTTCATTTTGACCTTTTCCCATTGTTTCACACATTTCCCTACACATTATCCTTTAAAAATCATTTCCCCTTCCCAAAACCCCTTTCCCTAGTGTGAAACACATTCCCATCACAAATAATACATTCCCCCCTTATTAATTTCCCTTTTTCCCCTTAAAAACCCACTAAACCACTTTATCCTAAGTTATTTCCTAAAGTCCTGCTTTATGTATTTAAAGTCCCCCACATCATAATTCCCCGACACCCTTTTAACTCACCAAACCTTGGTATATAGTTAAAACCCTCCGCCATATAACCCATGGTCCCACCTTTTATTAACCCATCACTTATATTAAAATCCTGCCATTACTTATTAATTTATCACTTTTCATTCTAATTAAATCCTGAACCCTGCCAATCACATCCCAACTCTATCTGTGCAACTTCACCATGAAATAGCCCTTCGATCTCCCACCTCCAGATCCAATGGCGCATATCCATATAGCGCAGTTTCATCATCTGATAGTTAACAGTCCACAAGCATGTGAGATTCACGGTTTTGGTCGAGCACTATTTGGCTACGTGGCAGCACTAGGTTATATCGCATGCTCACGAAAAATACCATCCCCACCCAAAAGCAGTGCGATATGGCACAAAAATGCCTCCCCACGTAAAAGAAAAATTACCTATTGTTCATTTACTAAATCTCGAGCCAAAATCTAACCGTCATTGGTTAAAAGGCCGAAAAAGCCCCTTTTTGCTCTTTTCACTTATTTTCGCTGCAAACCTCTGTTAACCAATTCTGAAACCTTGAACCTTTGTGCAACCCGTTTAACCACCTTTTGCAACCAGAAGATGCTGCAGACACCAAATTGAAGCCTCAGAAACCTCTGCTACCACCACAGAACCCTATATGCACACCAAGTCGTCAATTTCTAGGTATTATTGAAAGAACCATAATGGCCCTATAAATTTGAGTTATGCACAGTAGTTATTAATATGTTAATTAATTAAATTAATTAAAAAACCTTGCTAAATTGAAGAAAAACTTACTATGCATCCAAACCATTTTTCTATAGATTGTAATTACCCTACCCATTGTTCCATAGTTTCTGACCTTACTCCTAGAGCCACAGGAAAAGTAATTCAATTGAATAGACCAAATTATGGCTTCCAAATGCACTCTGGATGTAAAACCCTTGCAAAACCCTCACCTGGATATTGAACACCTCCCATTAGCCGACAAAGAGTTTCAAATTAAAGGCACTGCTTCCCCTAGCCACCTACTAAAACTCCACTGCTGGAGTAAAGATAAGTTCCTGAACCAAAATGATGACATGCACCTATGGGTATCAAATTTTCCCAAATACCTATTCCCACAGGTGCACCTATTCCCAGAAATCATCCACTTCTACCAATCTTGCTATGTCCCCAGTCAAAGAGCCATAATTACTCCTAACAAACAGGTTTTACTCACCATTACTATAGAGTCAATAAATCAAATTTTGCAGATCCAGCCAGGCCCAAATGAGACCCCACTTTCCATTGAAGCTTTACTTGAACTCTACACAAAGCTAGACCTTCCCAAGAAAGCTCATATCTTTCAAACTTTCATCATAGAGGAGTCTCATACTCCTACAAATAGTACTCCATATGATGCCACCATTTTCTCTGAGAGAGGCAAACAAATTATTACCATTCTCTCTTGTATTCTAGGATACACCACTGATGAGAATGTGGATGAGGTTATACTAGATTTCCTTTCTATTTTTTTCCTAGGGAAGCCTCCAACTACAGTTTACAACTTTGCTCAGTTTTTGGCAAACAGAATCCATGAACAATTTATCATATTACCAAATGAGAGAGTATTCAAATACTCATCAGTATTGTTTCGCATGTTTCTATATTTTCAGTTAGATAAGTTTCTAGTCAACATCCAAAAGTTAGACACTAAAAGCCCTCCAAGATTTGTCATCTTTTGGACACCTTTAATCCAAAGATATTCCATGGTTAAATTTGATGCTTTGAGGTAGGTCTGCCAAATCCCTTGGTAATAAATGACATATTAATGCCACATGAAGAATATAACGAGACAATCAGAGAAGTAGCAAGAGATCAAGCCAATAGTTCCTCTATGAAAGGGATGCCTACAAGAAAGGTTTTGTACCATACATTTGAGAACCTCTTTTACCTCCAGCATGAGGTAAAACACCTTTTTGTGAACAAGCCCACCTTTGCAAAATACACAGAAGCAGATGAAGTCTACAGAAGAATGGTAAATATTAAATTACTAGACATAGAGACTTGGGAAAAGTTAAATGATTTACTGATAAAATTGCAAGGTAAAAGTGAATACAAAGCAGTAAAAGAAAATCAACAGATCAGCCTAGTCAAAGAGTATCAGTCAAAGGGAAAAGTAAAAAGAACAGTCAGCATGGAAGACAAACAACAAATGAGAAAAGGAAGCAAAAGATCTGGCAGCAGAGCCTAATAAACAAGGGCAGCTTACAGCAGATACATATCTATCTCTATCTTCTTGCATGAAGATATTTCTTTTTCCTAGAATAATTCCCAAAACAGTTTGGGATATTTTGTAATAAGTTTTTGTATAAATACTTCATAATTCAAAGTATAGAGTGGATTTCTTGACATTTATATAGTTGTATTAATTTGAAACCTAAGGGTTCATTATACCATTTTTTCAAGTCAACAGACTAAAATGAGTAATAAAGGCATTGCATTACAGGATTCATGTGTTGGGCCACTTCAGTGAAGTATTTTTTGTTTGTCAAATTGTTATCTTCTTAAGTGTTTCATATACTTGCATGTTACCTAATTTGAATGAAATAACTGGAAACTTATTACAGAATTTGTTTAAATACACTTTGTCTTGAATAGTTAATCATTTTAATGTTTTCTTTTGATATCCAAAGTATGGAACAATTCATTGCTCCCTAGTTTTGATTTACCTCTACCATTTCCCTCATTATTCGGTTTGAGGAACCCTTAACTTCTCCTTGACCCCAATTGAAAACCACTTCACCATCTAGCCTAAAATATATGAATTTACTCAACTACCTTGCCCTGTAAACGCTATGTTTAGAACTTGATTCAGTCGTATTTTCTTGACACTTGACCCCATAGCCCAATGGTAAAGGACATCCCTCTATCCATCTAAGTCAGTGATTCCACCACCAAATCAAAATCAAAACCCAATCAAAGCTTAAATAACTAGCCTAAAATCAATTAACTCAACAAAGTTAAATCATAAAGAGAGAGCCCTCTTTGAGCATTAGGAAGGCTAGACCCGATCTCAAAAGTAGGTTTGTGGTTACCTCTATTATTTCCTTCATAACAACTCTAGGGAAATTTTAGACTGATAACACATCACACAACCTTTTATGTAACTACACTTAGCCTGCATAGCAGTAACCATCCTCACTGATGTAGACCTCTTCTTCCCCTACAAAGTCCTCGTTCCCCACTATCATCCACACACTCAATGTAGAAAATTTGTTGTGTAGGTTAACCTGATAATGCAATATAAATCAAAGAAGAATACTATACCCTACTTCTACTATCAATTTACGGAAGCTTAAAGAACGAGCTGAACAATATAACCAGAAGAAGAAGAATAAATTCACAATACACATGAAAATACTTTGGGGAAAGCCTCAACTAAAAACCCCACTATTTGTATTATCATACAAGGTGGAAATACATAGGAATCATACAAATCCTTGGCTCTCACAGTTAGCGATCTCTCAGTACAATCCTCATAGATGCTCACATGCAATCCTAGCTTCTCTCAAGCCTTCCTCTTTGCCCTCCAAGCTCCTATTTCCTTGCGCTATTCCTCTGGGATGATCTCCTTCAACCAAGTGGAAAAACTCGATTTACCAAGTAGATGATCTCCTGATCTCACACACTGTCAAAATTGCACAATCCTTAAGGAATGGTTCCTTTTGCATGCATGAGTTTTCTTTATAAGAAAACACATGCAACTAATAGTACATTGTCCTTGACTTTAATCTCAATTGGGTCATTTTCAGAATGGACATGCATGAGTTTCTGATGAGGGAATCTTCAATTAACTGGAGTACACTAGTTGAGTGCATGCATGCATCAACTGACTATTAACTCTCTATTAGTTCCTCAAATAGTTTGGAACT
>APFE030567795.1:10109-83727 GCA_000404065.3 Pinus taeda
AATCAGAGCCGACATAACAATAATAATGTAAGGGCACAATAATAACAATAGTGGGCTTCTATGGGGCACAACAGTAACAATATGGGCACTACATGGGTATATCAATATAATAAGGGGGTTGTACTAATAACAATAAGGGGTTACACTAGTAGTATAGGGGCCTAACATAATACTTCCAATGGAGCCATGTGCACATCGAGATTAGAGACAAAATGATGTGGAGGCTCGAAATGCATGGTTTGACAAGTATCCAGATTTCAGAGAACAAATGATTTGACTTTGAAGGGATCGCGCATAGCTAAGGAAGAGAGTACTGCTGCAACTTAGTGACCATTTGAAACCATATCTCAATATAGCTTTGATATCCTTGGTCCTTTTTCTGATCTGGATCATTCCTCATATATTCTTCTATCATGACTTTCTCATCTTCCTCTTTTTGTTGATCTTTCTCTTGAATACATGGAGGATTTGATGGTAACCATGAGGGAGCACTCTCAATCTTTGATTTTGATGTCTTCTCTTCATCAACTACAGCCCATGGTTCTTTGCTATCCTCTTTTGAATCTTCTTTTACTGGTTGTGGTCCTTCAATGCTTTCAAGATAATCTCTTTTTTACAATACACTTCCTGAGTTATGGTGAAGATCATTGAGCTCAAGAGGAGTCATTTGGACATGTTGTGCCTCAGCTTTGGAATTGGGTTGAGCTACTCCATTGTATGGTTTTTGGAATAGTGGTACGGGTAGTTGAGTGGAGGTGTATATTTGAGATGGATGTGGATGGGGTTGCGGATGGGCAGGTGGTGGAGGCAAATGAGTGGGAGGAGAGTTGTACTGGGGCCTCCACCCCTGATGAGGTGCATTCCATTGAGGCTGTGGCTGAGCATAAGAGTGAAATGAATGAGCAATTGGTTGGGCATAATATGGATCTGTGAAGGAACAAGGAGAAGGTGTGAACCAGGAAGGATGAGCAGGGGGACCCCAAGAAGGCATGGAAGTGGCTTGATAGGGGTCGTAATAGGTCTGGGATGTCTCTTGCATTTCTTACTGGTAGGGTATGGGTCCATGTGGCCTCCTTTGGTTCATATAATAGAGTGATTCAGTGGCTCCTTTGGCTCTCTGATATGTAGCTTTAAGTTCAGGCAAGGAAGGGCACTGATTCGTAGGATGGTATTCTTCATAGACAAAACACACTTCTAGGGAGTGCATTGGACATTCGTTCCTAGGATACTTTCTAGTGCACCTGGGACAAAAGATGACCAAAGCCCTCTTGGCTTCCTCTTGCTTCCTTTGGATCTGTAAGGTATCCAGTTGCATGGCAAGAAACTGCCTCATATCACTTTTGAAATCTTCCATTTGATTTGCAAATTCATTTTGGGACAAGGTACTGCTCCCAACATCTCTATTTGCAGCCATTTGCTCCAGAGGAATGTTTTCTTCTTCTTCTCCCCTAGAGGTTCTTCAAACATGTCTTGCTGTCCACCTAGGGGTTCTTTAATCACAGCCATAGAAGAAGAGAGAAGGTTGGTTGTGTGAAGCAGTGGGGGTGTTGTGCAAACATTTTTCTGACATATATCTACTCCTACAAAGCATGAAAGGAAATATTTTTGGTTGATTTTTGTTTTTTTCTACTTGTACCTGCAAAACTAAAATAGATTGAACTGCAACTAACTATCTTGCTAAAATGAAAATGCGGAACTGAAATGAAAGCAGGAAAGGACTAATCTATTTTTCTCAAACAAAATTGCAGGAATGAAATGCTAGTCTACGCTTGCAAAATTGAAATTGCGGAATTGAAATGCTAATCTACACTTGCAGAATCAAAATTGCAGAATTGAAATGCTAATCTATGAAAGCAAGAAATGTCTACTCTACTTTTGCGGAAATGAAATTGCAGAATGGAAGTGAAATAAACTACTTAGCAGAAGGTTGTAGTGGAAAATAGAAGAAAAGCAGCAATCACCAATACTTTGACGCTTCCCCGGCAACGGCGCCAAAAACATGGTGGGCCCCAGTATTGCAGCAATAATGCTACAACTCCTGGGACTCCCTTCCTTAATTTTATCAACCTGGTAGTTCGTAACAAACTTGGAAGCGACGATGTTGTATGCACAAGTACTAGCTCTTGCCGCAGCTGTCACTTGGTCAGCTGGCACAAGTCTGCTAGGAGCTTAAGCAACTTCTATGAGCTCTTAGAAGAAGCTTTTTAACTGATGGATGAAAGCTAACTCAAAGGAAGCTAATCTACTTGCGAAAAGAAACTGAAAGCCAAAAAGAAACGCAAACCCTAGCAAACCCTAATTCTACCAGTTAGTCCTACCGATGCAAGAAGGAAGATGCAAGCTAATGATTGAGATTCCATCGACTTCTAAGAAGATGAAATGCATGTATCTAAGCTATGTCTACAGTAGAATCTGAAAGAACCATCTCTTTGTATTTTTGAATAGGTTGTCAGAATTATCATGCATGCAATTTTAACTGTTTTTGACTGTGTAGAGGTGGATTGGCGAGGGGAAATACTTGGAAGAGGTCGGGAAGGTTCAAAAAGGGCCTAAGGAGGTCCTAACACCCTTCCAGAGAGTTTCACAGAGTTTGGCTATCAAGAAACCTCATTCGTGAGCTTCTACAGGAAGTCTGCAGGGGTTCTACAGGATGTTCAGGAATTTCTACAAGATGTTCAGAAAAGTGGATTTTGGAGGGTTGATGGTGGAAAAATGGTGGGAAAGTGGAAATGGAGGTTGGATAATGATGTTAAGGGGTTTAGGACCTGGCGCATGAGGCTAAGGAGCGATTGGATTTGGTTCAAGGATGGAGGAAGTGATGATGCATAAGAATGTAGAAATTAGGGCAAGGTGGGAAAAGTATGGCAAATGAAGTGTAGGAATCATGGATTAAGGGTTGGAGCAGATTATCTGATGGAGGAAAGGTAGATAGAGAGGTAATATAAGTGATCTGCACACAATTTTCTAAAACTGACCAAACAAAGACTATGCAAACCCATGATCTAGCTATCTTGACCTAAATAACATTAAGGAAAATGAACAACAGTTTATTTGCAACGAAATAATGTGAAATGCTATGCAAACTAAGCAATCAAGACTCTGAACATGTAACCAACTTCTGCAAATAAAAATCGAACACTAATGATTGCATGGCGAAGCAAAGACATTGTTTTGGTGGCAGCAAGGTGGCCTTGGTCCCAACTCATGATTCCACTGAGGGACAGGTCATATCCAAGGTGCTTGATGGCCTTTTTCTGAAGATCTTCCCTGTTATTGACTTATCAAACAAATCTGAACATGAAAATATACTTTAATCATCAAAAGCAATCTAAATAACAAAACAAGATTTAAATCTAAATAGCAAATTTTATTCTAAGAATGCAGCAAAGACACATAAAAGTGAACAAAGGAGGTACTGGGCACTTGAGATGGGCCCAACCCCAAGGGCTACAACCTCCTAAGAGAGATTAGAGCTGGTGCAAAGATGAATTCATCTTTATTGAGGAAGAAAAGAAGAATTACATCAAAAACTGTCCACAAGGAAAACTTGAAAATGTGTTGAAATGCAGAGCTAAACTATTGCCTAAAGAAAGACTAAAATCGAACTACAAACTAGCTAACTTCTGCCTACAAAGTGACTAACTACTGGCTAACCAAAATGAGGCCCTAAACCCTCTTATTTATACAAATTGAGGACCCCAACAGTCCTCCTAAAATTTAGGGACTCGGCTGCCCAAAACTTGCAGTTAACAACAATCTTACTTGACTTGCTTGGTTGCCCTTGTGATAATTGATTTGGTGGCTCTTGAACTCCGAGCTGATGGTGGAGAATTCGAGGTAAGGGCCCATAAATGAAGGGGACACCTTCCTACAAATCCTCTCCACGAATTTGGCTGCCAAGTGCTCATTTAAACCTTTGATTTTGTCTCCAAATTGACGAAAAAACACTACACAAAGCACACATTAGACTTGTTGGCATAATGACTAACCCAATTCACTCTATTAGCATAAATATAATAAAAAACATGCAATAAACTAATGAGAATGGTGGATTAAGTCGAATTAGGAGGTTGAATGAGCCCATATAATTATCCATTTTTGGGGCTCATCACAAGGCTCAATGCAATCACTTCGTAGGTCTGCTATTGGCTGATTAAAGTAGCAAAGGTCTATGATAGAGGTAAATCAACACAATGGACAAAGAAACTACCAAGGGAATAAACTGTTGCCCAATGGAGTTGCCAATTTGTTATGCGAGATTTATGACTGCAGACATAAATATCTCTCCTAGGTTTGGTGGCTAACCTAGAACAACAGAATGGTAAAGGACCTAATGTTTTCCTTAAAGTAAGTAGATGAGGGGAATAAACCTACTTGGAATTTGTCATATGTTTCACTCCTTCTTGGGCTTGAATGCTCCAATACTAGCTCCAACTGCCAAAATCAGAACCTGGATAACTAGACAATAAAAGCTAAGAAACTGCGAGATCTATTTAACATCATATATCTACTTTATTCAACAGATTGACATGGTATTGAAATATATGAAATAACGACATCACATATAAGAAAACAAGAGAACTCTTTGTATTGATATAAATGGAGGTAGTTACAACCATAAATAGGTGTCAATCTTGTAGAAGATCTCCTCCAAGTGGTTGGCTTGTCCTTCCTTTGTCATAAAGTGTACCTCAAATCACCCCAAATGCGTAAAAGCCTAGCTCTCTTCACAACAACGTAAGGGTAGAAGCACTCTCCAAAATTCAACCTCTTGCATATGGAAGGATGTAAATATATACAGGAGTCCTTATCCAATAACGAATCTAAGGTTTTAGATCCACTCTTGATTGGAGGATGAGATCTAAGGATAAGGGATGGAAACTCCCAGTTAGCATAAGATATGATTCGAGAGTTAAATCTGAGGTGAATGGTTGCAACAGACCCTGGAAGCTTCTAGAAATGGAGGCTTCAAGATTCTCTCTTTTTATTAAATTTCTAGAATCAACGCAGGTGCAAGGAAGGCAACCTGTAGGTGATCAACACAGGCCATAGTGGATAAACCTATAGGTGAATGTTGTCCAACAAGAGGCTAGGGTGCGTTATTCCTAAAATTGGCTTAGATGATGCAGTTTAGGGCAAAAATTGTGGGGAATGAGAGAGTCATGCATAGGGATTTGTGTAATGATGGTGTAAAGGGGGAATAAGATGTTGATTGATTTGATTAGGAGTTTGATTGATTAGGTGAGACAAAATAGCCTATAACAATTACTTACCCTATTCTTAGATCATCATCCTTACCCTATTCCTTCCTTGAACAAGGTAATCAAGCAACAAAGAAGACCAGGGGAGCGGTGAAGGGGAAGGGGGCACTAAGAATGGTTAGTATCAAGATTAATGTTAGTGATCTGATAATCACCCTATGAGTGGCCTCAACTAAAGATTTATTAAATGAAGGTATTACAGACTCATATGTTGGTGTGTGTCTATGTTATTTAAGCAACGGATCGATCAGATTGCCAATACATAGACAATTGAATGGAAAGACAATAGAGAAATACAGTAAGCAAATACAAGAACACAAGAAATTAATAGGGAGTTCACCCTATTCTCCAGGGATACATCTCTGGTCCAGCTTCAGTGGTGGCCTTATTTTATTGTGTTTTAAGTAGAGAATTACAATGCAGGAGCTCAATGTAAGTCGCGTGAAACATATTTGCTTGGCAGGGTGGTTCTTGGATTCCCTAAGCCACTGGAGTGCAAAGACTTGTTGGCTTACCAGCTCTGTGACCTTTTGGTCTACAATGGAAAGAGCCCAATGTGGTGCTAAGTCTAGATAGATCCTCTCTGGGATGGCTTGAATCCCTTAAGCTCTCTGGTGCTCGACACTGCCTTTGGTTAGCTCGGCCCTCTATCCTCTTCTGCTTTTGCTTCACTGTCTTTTTCCTTGTGTTCTGTCCTCCTTTCAGGATTTTGGTTCCTCTGTCTCTCCCTCTCTGACTGTGTATTCTGTCTCTGTTCATGGCTTTAAGCCATTCGTTTCCATGTCTATTCAGTTCCTCTTCCACCTTCGTCGAATCGCCTACTGCAGTTGCGCTTGGAGTTCCCTGTTCGGCGTCATCATCAAGCTCACAGGGAGTGGCCACATGTCCTCCTGTAACGCGCTAGCATGCTTCATCGGTTCAGTTCTTCGGTTACATCGTGGATGAAGTCTTCCTCCATCGTGGCGGTCAAAACGAACTTCAAATCCTTCTAAATCGCGGCTCATTCCTTCGTTGATTCCGATTCCCCCATCGGGCGCGATCTCAGCCGTCCGATCTGGGGCCTCCAGATCCGACGCCATACACACGGTTTGCGCGGTTAACTTTCTCGACCTTTAGTGCGCGATCAACGGTAGTTTTCTCTCTCCTCCGCTTGTCAAGCATCGATCATTGAGTGGGATCGCTCCAATTTCTCCAAAACCGCTTAACGTTTGAGGGAAACATGATCAATACTGCCGATTTTTTGGAGTGCGGGTCTTGCCTTGTCCTTTAGCACTTTTTCACTTTTCACCCGTGGTTCTCTGGCTCCCCACGCATCTGAGTGCTTGGGGCTTCTCCATTTCGGCTCTTTTCGCCCAACGAATCGTGCATAAAAATCCACCTCTGTTTCTCGATCCAGGGCTCCCAGGAGCTAATTCGGCCTCCCGCGTAGTCTCCATGGGCCTCGGTCAGTGCGCTTTGACTGGGGTCCTCGTTGTTCCACGTTGGCTACCATTGCCACTGGTTCAGGGTGTTTTTTATCTCTGTTTTGGAATTTTTAGAAGTTTGTCCCGACCTGATACAGTCATGGTTCTCTTTAACAGTTCTTTTATGGATCCAATTCGGATCAGGTAGGGAGATTATGTTTATTGGAAAAAAATGGATAGTGGGTTTCCAAGAATGGCATATCTTATATCCATCTTCGTGATTAAATTTGCTAGGATTATTTTTAGTTTCTAGAGCTTCTTCGATGGCATGGTTTGAGTGGAAGGAGGTAGAGGCCAGGATTTTGGTTTTGTTAAAATATATTAAATGTTAGCATTATGGGAGTGTTCAACGATGGTGGAGTTTGTGATTCTGTTATGGTTGTTGTCATTCGTATGTTCTTTAAGGTGGGATTTAAAGGATATCCTAATTTTTCCTATGTGGGACATTTTGAAGGAGCAAGGGATCTTATAAACTGTAAGGCCATGCATAGGGACATTCTTGTCTTTGGAAGATTTGAAGACTTGGCTGAGAGTTTTATGGGGATTGAAAAATTATTTGATGTTGTTTTTAAATATGATTGGTAGTTCCTTGAATGTATGGCAGGGAGAATTTGGCCAAGGGTGGATTGTTGGAAAGGTTTTAAGATTTGGCGGGAGACCTAAATGGAATACCTTTTTTTATCTGGGATGACGAGTAACCATTGGCTTTAATAGCCTTGGTGTTATGGGATTTTTGTTGGAAAATGATTGTGAAGAAGAAATCTAAATGGCTCGAGTAACAAGAGTTTTAAGCACAACATACTTTTGAGCAGGATGATTGTGAAAGGCTGCATGGATGTACCTTTCAGTATGGGTCTTATTTCGATAAAATTGGTGGGTAAGAGAATCATCAAGAAGGTAAGAGACAAGTATGTCAAGAAAGGGAAGGGAATGGTTAGCTTTAAGTTCCATAGTAAACTAGATGAGAGGAGAAATGTGATTACAATGGGAAAGGAAGGCTTAGAGGGACGATATACCATGGATATCGATAACAAAGGTGTCATCAACAAATAATTTCAAACATTTGGTTTGTAAGTGGAATCTTTCAAGGGCTAAGGTTTTTAGGTACTCCATAAAAATGTTCGCAACAATAGGGGATAGGGAGGTATCCATGGTTTTGACCTCAATTTAGTCGTAGCAAACTCCATTAAAAGTGAACAAAGCAGTGTTAAGCAAATTTTGATAAGGGAAAGTGTTTTAGAGTCAATAAGTTTGGATATAAGGTCAATGGATTCTGAGATTAGGATTTTCGTAAATAAGGGGACAACATCAAAGCTGACCATGATGTCATTTCTGTGATGCTTTAAGTGTTTGGTTATATGGATGAAATCGACAAATTCTCTAATGAAGGATGAGGTATGGCCAGAGAAGGGATGAAGTTTTTTGGCAAGGAATAGGTAAAGGGCATATTTGGAGCCATTGATGTTGCTCATGATGGGTTTGAAGGGGATATACTTCTTATGGATTTTAGGTTGACCATAGATCCTGAGGGTGATGGGGTAAAGGGGAATGAGAATTTTTTGGATAGATGTGTCCAAGGATGAGGTTTTAATGGCTTTAGTGACCTTGTTTCACATTGCTTTGATGATTTTCCTGGTTAATGGGTTTTCTGAGGAGAAGGAAAGGATCTCAAGCATTTTATATTGGCAGTTTGAGCAATTCATGACAACTGACACATTTCCTTTATCAATTTTTAAAATGAGAATGTTGGGGTTGGTATTCAACTTACAAAGGGCCATAAATTTCTCTTTTGAGTCGGTGGTCCCACTCAAGCCATTTTTCCAATTCCTTGCTTAAAAAAAATTCATCCCTTCTCTAGCCATACCTCATCTGTCATTAAAGACTTCATCGATTTTAACGACAAAACTAAAAACCTAAAGATTGATAGAAATGACATCATGGTCAGCTTTTTTGTCATCTCCTTATTTAGCAAATTCCTTGTCTTGGAAGCCATTTACCTCAAATCTAAAATTGTAAACCCTCGGCCTTACCAAAATTTCATGAGAACCACTTTCTTCACTATTAATGGAGTTTGCTATGAGCAAAACAATGATAGGACCATGAGTTCGTCCCTTTCCTCGGGTGTTTCTAACAATTTTATGGAGCAATTTGAAACCTTTGCTCTTGAAAGCTTCCACTTGAAACCAAAATGTTTGAAATGTATTATCGATGGCACTTTTTTTATCCAATCCCATGGTATGCGAGCCTCGAAGCCTTCCTTTCCCATCTTATTCACACTTCTCCCAAAATTCAGTTTACTATGGGACTTAAATCTAACCATTCCCTTCCCTTTATTAATTTCCTTGTCTCTCACCTCCTTGATGGTTCTCTTACCCACAAAGTCTCTTGAAAGAATACTCAAAGTAATAGGTACCTCTATGCCAACTCTCAACATCATCCCACTCAAAAGTAGGATGTGCTCAAAACTATTGTTACTTGAGCCATTCAAATTTGTTTCTCGCGATCATTCTCTAATGAAAAAGCCCATATCACCAAGAGTTTTAAAGCTAATGGCTACTCATTATCTTAGATTAAAAAGGAATTCCATTCAACTCTCCACCCAAATCTTAAAAACGTCTCTACAAATCCACCCTTGGCCAAAGTATCCTTACCATATATTCAAGGGATTACAGATCATATTTACAGATTCTTTTCTAAAAAGAATATCAAAACCTTGTTCAAGCCCCATAAAAATCTCAACGAACTCTTCAGATATGCCAAAGAAAAGAATGACCCTATGCTTGACCCTAGAGTCTATGATATCCCTTACTCCTACAAAATTTCTCACATAGGAAAAACTGGGATATCCTTTAAATCCTAGATTAAAGAACATATGCCTAACAACTACCATAATAGAATTTCAAAATCCTCCATCACTGAACACTCCCACAATACCAAACATTTACTCTGTTTTGAGGAAACCAAAATCTGGGCATCTACCCCCTTTCACTCGAACTGTCATCAGAGAAGCTTTGAAATAAAAAATCATCTTAACAACTTTAATTGTGAAGATGGATATAAATTAAGCCATTATTGGAAACCCAATATTCTATTTTTATCCAATAAACTTGATATGCCTAACATTCATGTCATCCCTAGCCATTCTTAGTACCCCCTTCCATTTCACCATTATGTTGGTCTTCTTTGTTCCTAGATTACCTTGTTCGCCACCCCCTCCCCCCTTTTCTTCCTTTCCCTTATTCTCTCCCCCCCTCTTCTATCCCATCTCTCCCTATTTTGTGCAATCCCCCCCATTGCCCCCCCTTCTTACTTTCCCTTATTCTCTTCCCCCCCTCTTCTATCCTATCTCTCCCTTTTTTGTGTGATCTCCCCACATTTCTTTTGTTTGTTTCATCCTTAAACCTATTTAATTCCTTGCTTTACTCTAATATTACTTACCCTATTCTTAAAAAAATCTCATTAGATAAACTATCTACTTTTTCTCTCCTTGTCCCCTCATCCCCATCCCCATACCTTTCTTTATCATAATTAATCATACTTTTTGATTCTATATCTAATAGTAACCTTTTATACTTTTTTTCCCATGAGAAAAAGTCATAATTTCCATTAATATGTTGAAAATTACATTTTGTAGATGCTGTAGCATATGCATATGTGAGGCGATAGCCTATCAGTATATATATGAACAAAAATAAAAAACATTTGTTCCACGCAGGGAGCACTATTATATCAACTATAATATAACAACTGTCTCTACGCAGAGAGAGTGATCATAGTACTGTTTGTGTGAAAAACCATAAAAAATCTTAAATATTTACACATCATAAAAATTTTCTACCGAGCTCGTGAGCCCATTATATAGCATGTAAATCTATGAAAGGCCTGTGGTAGTGCTGGTACAAAGCACCATCCTTCTCCTCCTGTATTAACCAATTGTCATCCTGCCTGTGTGCTGCCTCCTTATATAGGAAGTCTGCCCCTGTGTTGCACTCCCCGTGGAGAAGACATCTCCCTGTGCCGCCCGAGATCTCGTCAGTGGAGGGGAGGGTGGCTGGTAAGGTGCCTTCCCACACTTCTTCTTGATCCTTTAGCAGTGTCCACCTCCGTAACTTCATTTTCCGTCTGCTGCTCCTCTGTATCCTCCACCTCGGTCGGTTGCTGTGGATGAGGTTCTGGATTTTCAAAGGCCTTGTTCTCTGCCTCTTTCTTATCCTTGCAATTCAACAGGCAATCCCTGAAAAGGTATCCAACCTTATGACATCTCTGACATCGGTAAGGTACTCCTTCATAATCCAGTATCTGCTTTCACGAGGAGGATCTCCATTGAATGGTGATGTGTTCCTGCAGTCCTCCTCTGGTGTTTAAGTGCACCAAATTTCTTGCATATGCCATCATACCCGTGGTATGGAATGATTTATCATATTCCATGTATGTGCCCAGCGAGTTCCCAATCCTTCTGAAGATATATTCTGACCAAAATTGCAGCGGCAAGCCAGGTAGCCTGATCCAAATAGGTCCGACCCCAATCTGTTCTGTCTCCGGGTCAAATAAGGGTGCCCATCACTTCAAGAAAATAGGGGCATGCTCGAAATTACAGTAGGAGGAAAATATCCAGTTCGTGTGGTCAGGTCTGTCAAACCTCAATGCGAACCAACCTCGCACGAATGTTTGAACAAAGGTGATGTCGACCAAATGGTGCCCCCAAACCTCCAAGGCCCAAGTATTCAAGCGTGCCACAGTGTAATTTCAACCCCTAATTCTGCTAACAAGAACCCTATCTGCAAAATCCATGGTGTCGCCTCGTTGAATATCCTCCCCGAGCCTCAAAATTATGTCTTCCGCCTTGGTATTAAAGCATTTATACTTCTTCAAGGGTTGTGGTTCACCTACAGAAGGGTGATGTTCCGAAACTCGTTCAATATCCTCCGTTACTTCCACTGAAGGGTTAGGGTTTGTAGGGATGGCATCTGAGAGCGGCGGAATGGTCGTGAAACAACCCGATGGGAGAGCAGAAGAGAAGGGGGGTTCAGGGGAGCCTGTTTAGCAGCATCATTGATAACGACAAGTGAAGTATGGTTAACTGAGGTCGGCGGAGGGCCATAAATAGGACCAGAGTCATCGGGGCTAGGGTGAAGGCAACCTGAGATAAACCCCAAGGTAGACAACAACAGAGGAGGTGAGGAGAGAGCCGACCAGGTTGGCAGATCAACTGGTAATATAACCGCAGGGTTAGAAGGACCAGAAAACTGTGGAAGCTCAATAATTGTGCCATTCAGAATGTCACTGTAAATTAGCAAGCCCTCCGATGCTGAATGCGTGGACATCCAAATGGATCTCTCCTCCAGCAGGTCTTCTGAGTAGTCCACTAGGTCGAGGTCCATCACGCTAGGTGCCAGGGGAGCAGGAAACCGAAACGAACAACTTGACCGGCGGCAAGAGCGATAACCAATAGTGTATCATGGGAACGATAGAGATGTAAAGCTATTAGAGTTGCTAAGCTGTCGAGGAGGTAATTCTCATGCAGGAAGCGGGTAAACGGGAAGGAAGGTAGCCGGGAGTCCCGCGACGTTGAGCCAACAAGGAAATAAGGGAAGTAAAAAAACCCTCGGATAAAAACTGAAGTAAAAAAACCCCAAGAATGCTTGTTCCGAGAAGTTAGTATCAGGACGGGTCGGGTAACTGTCTGTAGCAGTATCCTGTATTGCAGACCCCTCCATCCATTCAGTAACCTTTAATACTATTTTAATATTTATTAGAAATATATGATTTTGTTCCTTTATTTATTTCAATTCTTTGTTCTTTTATTAATAGTAATTCCATATTATTTTTTTGGTAAAATCTAACCCATAAATAGATTATTAAATTAAATCTGACTAATATTTATTATTAGTTCGACTTAACATTTTTTAATTATAATTCTAATCCATTCCTAATTTAATTTGACTTTATTCTTATTATTATTTTTACTTCACAATTTATAGATATATTTCACTTTAATCTTTCTTATTCCCTAAATTAATTATAAAATAATAATTTATAAGTTCAGTTAAAGTTCACAATCCTTTTAATCTTCTAACAATCAAATTCTTTTTCTTATATATTTCCTTTATTTATACCTTGTTGGGCACTCTTTACTTCATCATATGAGCTTTCTACCCCACGAGGGTTGGTGAAAGTGTTCACCCGAAACGTTGAATGCTTCATTAAGATCATAGTGTTCCAAAAGTTTTCATCATCATGTTCCTAATTGTGAAAATATACATGCTAAGAACTCTAAATTATCGAGCAAAAAAAAAGAAAAAGAAAAAGAAATTAAATCATTGCATTACCTTGTAGCTTTGAATGAAATGGTAGAAACATATGATAATGTATAACCTTTTGACCTTGAAAGTAAAGTGCAAGGGTGTATAATAGTGTTTGATGTTATACGGGTATATAATTACTTTTAAATTTTATCTCTTAACATGGTTGGATGATGAGGAGGTGAGTGATGAATTTTGCTGTGATGCTAATCCTAGTGCGACCAATTCAAAGGAATTATACAATGTAATATGTGTAATAGTCCCACTACATGTGACAATGTTTATTTCTTATGGGTTTATGAAATGGTGGATTATATTTAGCTCGAAGCAATGTGTAGGTACCGATAGATTTGTGGCCATACTTGCAATCACACTTCCATAGTTTAAATTCATTTGTAAAATTGGTCCTTATAAGATGAACTCTGATTCAATGTAGTAGATGCCATATCCAAGCCATAGTGCTCCTAGTGTTGAATCTAAGGAGAATATCTGCAAAGAGAGGTAGCTTCAATTGGGTTATCATGTCGTTTTCACTATCAACTCTTCCTAACACTCTTGTTATGGCCATACCCCTCCTAAAGGCTATGTATGGGGGAAACTTAGAGATTATGATGTTCTAGATTATCATCTCACAATGTAATATTCGATACAAGTTTTTTGTGCTTTTTGTTTGAATATATGAGTGCCAAAATACTCATAGTTGAATAGTCCCTCAATATTGCTAATCCTATTAGTTATTTCAAATTTGAATCAAATGTTATCTCCATTGATGATCAAAGAACCTCTATAGATTGATGCCAAGATGGGTGAAGACGGAAAACTTCACATTATAGTTAGACAATCATCTTCCTTGCAAGAGGACTTTAATTCTCATGTTATGATCTTTGAATTCCATCAAATCCTTCGCACTTAGAAATCCTAATAATCATCCTAATACAAACATACGGTTTTTAGAATCCTCCTGGAATTTGACTCGTATGGGTTCCAACATCAATAAAGTAGATTATGTTTCTATAATGTGAAGTGTAGCAATGATCCCCCTATGATCATCACAAACGACGGTAACAACAAAAAAAACAACTTGCATATATGTGATGTTGATTCCCTTCATTATTCGTAGGGCCACAAACCCAAAACATTGAACTATAATGAAAATCATTATAAATACCTCGGGTCTATGATTAGTACTCCAAAATATAATCCAAACTGTAATGGAGGACACTATCATGGATACAAGAGCTACAATAATGGTATAGAGCCCTTGGATAATGACATACATGGGGATTCTATAGATGGGAGTAGAAGAGACCAATAACAATTTCTACATGGGGGTAGCATAGTCAATTTTGGTTGTAAGAATTTATGTAACGATAACAATTGGGAGTGATTTTTTTACCTAATGTTGTGAAATTGACTGAAAGAGTTCTAGAGTTGAGAAGCTCTTCTAATATTAATCACAATGTTAAGGAATTGTGGATGTTTGAGATCTAGTAGTTCTCTAATGTCAGAATGGGGTTTTTAAATGTTTGATGGAAGTGCTTTTGGCATGGGATATAGCTCAGATTAAGCATGTCAAAATATTGGAGTAGAATAAGGGATACCCATTCTTGTAAATGATCAGATAAGGAATGGAGGTACTTTTACTCATTGCTTAGTCTGTCTAACAGGTCAAACGTAAGGATTGCTATGTTATTTTAGGGTGGTTTAGTAAGGGGAAACACGATTAAAATTTGTTTAAAACCCATGAAAAGCTCAATGTTTTTGTATCTCACAATTGGATAGAAAACCAATAATGGTAAAAATGTTTTATTTGATTACTGTAATCCATTAAAAAATCTATATGTCAAATTACATATATAAAAGTAGTTTTTTTTTTTCTATGTTGAGCTACATAACTTGTTTAACATATTGTATGATATTGTTGGTAGATTTATGCGATTGGGAAAATTATGGGCAACATATGAGAAGCTTATTTCGAAGTTGGTTATAGAATTTATGTGAACAAATATGTCAAACTTTTGAAAATATGTCATAACTTATTCATACATGGAATATTTTTGGATAATAATGTGAAAATGTGTTTGTTTTGTATTTTCCAATAATTCAATTATTGAAAATAATAAAAGTTACATACCATTCTCCAAACACATAAATTTTGATACTTCTAGGAGAAATATTTACAATGCAACAAACATGCCTAAAAATACACTACATATAATTACCATTCCTTAAAAATAAAACCAATGCATCAAAGTCACTACCCATGAATTTTTTAGATAGGTAACTTCTTAATAAGAATTTTCCCTATCAAAATAAATTTCATGTAACTAGTATAAAAATAGCTAAGGTGAACAATGATCTTTGGAGCAATAGAATTCACAAACTTCAATGTCCATAATATTTATTTTGTTGACCATGAGAGAGCTACAACAAAAATCACAACACTTAAAAAATAATAAGGTTAAATCACAAACTTCAATGTCCATAATATTTATTTTGTTGACCATGAGAGAGCTACAACAAAATTGTAACGGTTCAACAAAAGAAGTTTAAACCTCTTGTTGGTTAGGAAGGCATCCATATATAATATAAGGGTGAACAAACTTTGCTTTCTAATGCTTGTCAAGATCTAGGTGTTGTATGTGTATGTTCATAAAAGGGTTAATTGTATGGAGTTTACTTACAGATGAAAATTATCACTTAGAATAGTTTTGTTTCATGTTCATCTCAATGTTATTTTGTAGGAATGATACTCCAATCACCACAAGCTGAGGAAAACTCCCAGGAATAGGACTTCATTTCTGGAAACATATTATTATGATGGAAAATAGAAGATCTAGGGATAAATATGGTCTGAGGATCTCTAAGTCCACCTCAAGCATGACAGTAACCCTTATACCAAGGCTACTAGGTAAAAGTGATGGAGAATGACATGAATGATCTCCAACAATTGTTATGATTAGCACAATCCTTGATATGGTCTAGCACAAACTCATGCAAAATCCATGCACCTATGCAAGCACCATTGCTATTATCTTTGCTCTAGATTCATATAAGCATGAATTATTGTAGAATGATGTCTTCTCAATCTTTTTTTTTCTCCTAATGTAGGGTGGTGAAGCAAAGTTATTGTGCTTTTGTGTGTTTAATTTGCATGCCCCTACTTATTTTTGTAGACAAGCAAAAATAAGTATCTAACATTTATAAAGCGAGGAATGGATTTTCAACCACTATAGTTTTTCATTTGATTATTGAAACACTGTATAATAATTGAGAATATGTTGCATTTCAAGGCCAATCTATCCCTAGAATATTTGTTATTACTCAATAACATGCATAATACAAGAGTTGAATAAGCTAATTTAGTCTTTAAATATTTTTAGAGTCTTGTGCATAATATGAAATACATTCATTCCATCCCAAAACACTCGTCATTCCCTCGTCATACCCACTTGTATGCTAAGAGAATTGTCACTTAGTCACAATATAGATACAATATTGTGAATCATATATCAATTTCTAAGGAATGCCTAGATAAAAGAGAAGATAAAGTTTACTACTACATTTCAAGAATTGGTTTTATGTTATCCAAGATTGTCATACAAGCTATTAAACAAAATTTATATGGGGATCCCTATTAAACGTCAAAGTCCCTCCCTACAAACATTCTTAGTTTTTAGTAACAATGGAATTTTAGTTATGAATTTTCTCAATTGAGACTTTAAACTAGAAATAGATTAAGCAATGGAATTTCAAAATTTGAAATTTTTTTCTTGTAGGTGATAATCCTAGGTTTTTAAATGATAGACCTTACCATATGACAAAGAATGAAAATAATGTGGTTGTTAGAGTAACTCCTACGTAAATGATAACCTTAGCATATGAAAAAGAATGAAAATAATATATGACAAATAATGAAAATAATAGGGTTGCTGGAATTGCATACCTGAAATGTGTTAATGTGGTTTCGTCGATTTTCTTCATGCAGGTTGCGAGAAGTATACGATTTTGTCGATGTACGTTGCAAAGTCAGGGCTCCTAATTTGCGATGACAGAAGTTTGGCATTGCAACCAGCCCCATAAAATGCATTTTGAATGGATGAGCAAATGTAGGCAAGCACTACCAAGGACAAGCAACATCAACCAAAAAACTCAAAGGAATAAATAATCACTGAATGAAAAGTGGGTTAGGCGGTGAGTTCACAACGATCTTTGCTAGAATCTGTTAGTGAAAAAGAACTATATTGTGGCATCACAGTTAGAAGGCCATCTCCCCTGCTGTTCCTGTATTCTTTGCAAATCAATGATAATTCCCCAAAGTTGGTTTATCACCACTGTGTCTACAATTAAGTCAATGGTCATCCTTTGAAATTTAGCTTACCGTGTCCAATTGTGGTATATATGCATGGGGCACTCATAACTTAGAGATACGTGCCCATAATATGGGCCATCATTTACATTTTAATTGGTGTTTAATTAAATTAAACAATATGAAATGATTTGTTTAATTACAGATTTCCTTAATTAGTTTTTAATTAAAGGTCCAACCACTCACCCTCGCCAGATATTAGATTACACGTCTCTCATTACCACATAGTGGATAGTAAAAAAAAAAGGGTGAGATCAAGTTTGTTGATGTGATTGGTAATTTTGTTCTTGTTGTGCAGCTCTACCGCAAACATGGGGTGATCCATAGGGACGTGGAGTCCTCACTTCAACTTCTCTTCTTGGCAGATTAAAACATTTGGGATATGTTAATGGTTTTCCTAGTATTTAATATCGACTATTATGTTGTGCTACCTGCAAGTTATTTTGAATGTGGGTCTCATTGTGTGGAATATTCTTGAGTTGTTAGTGTACTGTTAATTATTACTTCATTTCCGGGTTGACTGGGTCAATTACTGCTACTTATGCAGGATCATCAATCTGGAACATCATAATATGGTCCTACTCCTGCCACGTTAACCTCTGCTACTTCTTCGTAAGTAACTTGTTTCAACTTAAATGTATGTGCTTTCCCTACCCCGCCTTCTAGATTTGATCTTTATGCTCACCTGTTTATATCCCACTGCAATTTTCTTACTTGAATATCACTCTCATTCTCACCAGAGAACTAGACTTTAAAACACATTATGGAAAACTTATCCTGTTTTTATTTGTTTAATAATGAAAATTTTTGTACAGTAAAATGACTCGAGCTCGTACTATTTAAAAGAAATCAATATGTAAATTCTTGCTTACATTATGAAAACTTGTGCCATGCTTTTTTTAGCACACAACAAATTGATTGGTTTGGTGTGAATAGTTAATGAAAGCGTTTGAACAGTTTTAAAACCATGGCCAGTTGGTCAGATTTGTTGGCTACCGCATACTCTGAGTAGAGACCTTCCACCATTTCTTGTAATGACCAAACAGGACTGGCCAGCTTTTGCTAGCAGCTCCGGGCTTCCTCCTCCTTATTTGAAAATAAAACGAATCTTTAAATGATGACAATGGAGAAACAACAACTCTATACCTTGGTTCCCTGCTCTCGAGGTAGTTGGGTTAAATTATCAACATTACTTCAGCTTGCAATCAATTCATAAATGACTAGATACATGTGAAGATACAAATCAAGATGTTTGAAAAATGTCATTTTAATGTTGTGTAGGTTACTTTCAAGTCCCACATGTATAATAATTAATTGAACCGTTTATAAAGATAGACGGAAAGAAAATTAAATGAAATGGCATTTTATTTTGTTCTGAGAATAGTTATTGGACTTTTAATCTAGCAATAGGAAAATTTTTACCGAGTAAAAATAATGGTTGTAGAATATAAATGAGGGTTAAATTTACAATATCAATTTTTTTTTAGGCATAGGGTGAATCTGTAACTGCCAAACCTAATCTAAGGAAGACCCAAGATCAATTCTTGTCACTGCCACTATAACACCAAGAGTACATCCAACAACTTGCAAGAAGATATACTAATTTCTTATAATTTTGGCAAGAGCCGAGACTCATGGATAAGGGGAGTCTACTCCTTGAGCCGCACACCATAGCAGGATAATCTACTCAATGTGATTTGACCCCTTACAATATCAATTTTAACTACCTAAAAGTAGTTGGTGAGAAGGGAAAATACAAACATGCTTGCATAATAGACACTGTGATAGATACATAGATATGTATTTTGAGTAAATGAATCATCCCCTGTGTGGCTGGAGGGAATTGAACATATATGTTTGCAAGAAGGTTTCCATCTTCGGAGTTTAGCAACAAAAACAAAGGTTTGGTAATAGACATCGACTTTACTGTGGGTTGTTTAACCTAGTCGTAATATATTTTTACATATGTGATGTTCAATGTTGTGATAGATACACATATATGCATTTTGATTAAATGAATCATCACCCATGTGGTTGGAGGGCATGGAACGTGTATGTTTGCAAGAAGGTTTCAATATTCAGAGTTTAGCAACAAAAACAAAGTTTTGGTATTAGACATGGAACATATATGTTTGCAAGAAGATTTCCATATTCAAAGTTTAGCAACAAAAGCAAAGTTTTGGTATTAGACATCAACTTTATTGTGGGTTGTTTAACCAAGTTGTAATATATTTTTATATATGTGATGTTCAATGTGAGCTATGAAAACATAGTCAGGATACTTATTGCACTTTCACACTAGCAGTAAGTAAATTTCTATTGAGTAAAAACAATGGTAGAATACAAATGAAGGTGTAAAGTTACAATATCAATATATAAATACCTAAAAACAGTTACTAGACAAGAATCCATAAATTTACATCTTCTGAAGGTTGCAGTGTAATGCAGTGTTGGGCAGATACAAACATTCTTGCATGATAGATGTTGTGATAGATACACATATATGTATTATGAGTAAATGAATCATCACCTGTGTGATTGGAAGGTGTTGAACATATATGTTTGATAGAAGGTTTTTACATTCAGAGTTAAGAACCAAAAAAAAAAGTTTTGGTAAGAGACATCAGGTATACTATGGCCTATTTAAACTAGCTCGTTGTAATATCTTTTTACATATGTTATGTTAAATATCAACATGAGTCAATCAAGTAATTGGGACTCTTTAACTTTGATAATTTTACTCTTGTAAGCAAGAGGAGACGTTGATTTCTTTCGTAGCAAAACTTCCTCATTTCTGGGTTTAAAATGATGTTAGTCCCTATTCTTTTCTCCCTATTGAAGGTTATGGAAGAATGATTTTTTATTTAGTTAAAATTTAGAAGCTTCCGATCCATCTTTGTTGGAATTTTGACAACCAATTGTAAATATGTGTAAAATAGTATTTATTGCCAAGTTGGTTTTTATAACGAAACAACTGTTATGTAATGGAAGAGCACCTATAAAATGATGAATGCCCGAACTGTTGTAATGAGGAGAATTATTATTGGTTTAATAGAAAATCTAATCCCTTGCCCCGTGGATGTTTCCTTGACACCCTGTCAAGGTTTTACCACATAAAATCTTGTGTTTTTTTGTGTGTGCCTAACATTCAGATTTTCATTTAGTTTTATTTATATGGTTCTTGGTTCTTAGTTAATTAACTGTTTGGGCCAACAATTGGTATCAGAGCCATGAAATGAAATCTGTTGCCATTGTAGCTGTGAGACAAATACGCTGGGGAGAGATGTTGTCGCCATTGAAGAGTAATGTTTGACTCAAGTCAAATGCACCCGATCTGTCGATTGCTGAAGAACTAAAGAAACTGTCGATCAAATAGCAGCAATCGTTGGAAAATTGCTAGAGTGCCGAAGAGGAGCAAGGACCCGTTTTTTTTTTTGCAAGCAGCTAGTCGTCACCAAATAGAAAACGCGATAAAATTTGATGCTGCAGAAGAAAAGAAAAAAGGGATAGCGTCACTGGAAAGAGTTGTGGTAGAGAAGCCCGTCTCTCTGCCCCGTGAAGAGAACGCCGCCAGCCCTCTGTGTGTGAAGAAAAACGCGACCGCCGCCACTGTCCATTGTTTGAGCCACACTTTGAGGGAAATGCACTGTGAACCATTGCCACTGTTATTGTAAAGAGCAAGCCTCTACTGTCGTTGTGAAGGGAACATCAATTTAATAAATGGAATTCGGAGGGATCAAAGGGTTTCTGCATAGAGACTTTGCCGCTGCAGCCATCCGAGAAGAAGGTTTTTTGTCAATCCGCCGTGGAAGATTCAGGTAATTGTTTTTTACAGTGAAATAATTTGAAAGCAATTTTTTTTTTTCTAGGATTTTTTTTTTGGACTCAAAAAAACTAGTGGAAATTTTTCCAGAAATTTGTTAAAATTGATGGGAGAAGAGTAGGGTTTTCATTAATTTGAAGGAAAGAAAAACAAGTTTTTTTTCAACAAAATCTGTTGAAGGGTTTTTCTGTTTGAAAACAAGGAGGTATTTAAAAAAAAAATAAAAAATCCAGAAAATTGAAATAAGTTTTTTTTTTTGTTAAAAGGGGAGATTGAGAAATTTGGTTTTACTTAGATTTCTGAATAAGGGAAACCAAAATAAACCCTAGTTGAAAAAAGGAAACCCTAGGAGGCCCTAGGAGGAAGGATTTGTAGAAAAGAAATGGCTAAAATGACAAATGCAAAGTTCGAGGTGGAGAAATTCACCGACAAGAACAACTTTGCTCTTTGGAAACTGAAAGTTAGGGATTTGCTGGTGCAACAAGGGTTGCACAAAGCTTTGGACGGGGCAAATAAGAAACTTGCTAGTATGATAGATTCAGACTGGGAGGCCTTGGATGCCTGAACTCTCAGTACCATCAGGTTATCCCTGGTGGATGAAGTTCTCTTCAACATTGTTGAAGAGAGTACAACTGCAGGTTTATGGGAAAAATTGGAAAAACTATATATGACAAAATTGTTAACCAATAGAATTGATTTAAAAAGACAATTATATAGTCTTCGGATGAAGGAGGGTGCAAAATTTGCAGAAAATTTAAATGTTTTTAATACACTTATATGCCAATTATCAAATATGGAAGTTAAAATTCAGGAAGAAGACAAAGCTATAACCTTGTTGTGTTCTCTGCCCGAGTCGTGCGACCACTTCGTAACTTCAATCAGTTTGAGCACTGCTGATTCTTTGAAATTTGAATCAGTTGTGGGAGCTCTCTTATCTGAAGAAGTACGGAGGAAATCTAGTACTAAGACAACTGCACCAGAAGCCATGATAGCCAGAGGGCGGTCAAAGGAGAGGGGAGAAAAAACAAGGGGTTATTCCAAATCAATCGAAGGGAAAGAAGTGTAAGGCAAAATGTTGGCACTGTAATAAAATTGGACATCTCAAGAAAGATTGTTGGAAACGAAAAGAGTCTGATAACCCAAAGAAAGAAGCAAATTAGGTTGATTCAGGTATGATAGACGAAGTTTTATTTGCGGAAGAATTATGTATGATAGATGAAACTTTACCTGTATGAAATCTCTCTCAGGATTTTGAAAGTTGGCTGTTAGACTCTGGTGCTTCTCATCACATGTGTCCACATAGAAATTGGTTTACTTCATATGAAGATGTAAATGGTAGTTCTATGTTTATGGGTAATAATGTATCATGTCAGACTGTTGGGATTGGAAATATCAGGATTAAAATGTATGATAACACAGTTAGAACATTAACTAGTGTTCGACATGTACTTGAATTGAAGAAAAATTTGATTTCTTTGGGAGTGTTGGATTCAGTTGGTTATAAGTTTACAGGTCAGAATGGAGTGCTAAAAGTCTCTAAAGGTGCCCTAGTTGTTATGAAAGCAGAAAAGGTCGGAAATCTTTACAGACTCAAAGGAAGTACTCAGGTCAGTGAAGCAGTGATTGGGTCAGAGAAAGAAGAAGGTACTCGCCTATGGCATCAGTTATTGGGTCACATGAGTGAGAAATGTCTTCAGGTACTGATGAAACGTAAATCACTTCCTGATTTGAAATCCTTGAAGTTGGATTTATGTAAACATTGTGTGTATGGAAAACAATGTAAACAGAGATTTAAAACTGGAAGTCATAATAGTAAAGAAATTTTAGACTATATTCATTCTGATCTATGGGGACCATCTCCTGTTGTATCATATGGAGGTTCTCTATATTTTTTAATGTTTATTGATGGTTTCTCCTGTAAAGTTTGGGTCTTTATGCTGAAAAAGAAAGCTGATGTATTCAATGTCTTTAAACAATTTAAAGTAATGGTAGAAAAAAGAACAGGAAAATCAATTAAATGTTTAAGAACTGACAATGGTGGTGAATTTACTTCAATAGAATTTGAATAATACTGTAAGGATGAAGGAATTGTTAGACATAAAACTGCTGTTTATACTCCTCAGCAAAATGGTGTTGTTGAACGTATGAATAAGACTCTTATGGAAAGAGCCAGAAGCATGATCAACAATGCTAACCTGCAAAAGGAGTTGTGGGAAGAAGCAATATCCATTGCTTGTTACTTAGTTAACAGATCACCTTCAGTAGCAATTAATTGTAAAATTCCTGAAGAAGTTTGGTCAGGTCAGTCTTGTGATTATTCAGATTTAAGGATATTTGGTTGTGATGCTTATGCTCTTATTCATAAAAATCAGCGTTCAAAATTAGATCCAAAATCAAAATGTTATGTCTTTGTTGGGTATGACTGTGCGGTGAAAGGATACAGGTTGTGAGATCCTACGTCACGGAAGATAGTCATTAGCAGAGATGTAACATTTGATGAATCTTGTCTTTTAAAATCAAATGTTGAAAGAATTGAACAGGAACAGGTATCGCCATATCAACAAATTCAATTGGAGTCTAGAACTTTCTCTGAAAGTCGAAAGGAAGGAGAGACTTCTGGAGGAAAAGGTGATAAAGATACAAAGGAAGCTATTGAAGTTTCTGAACCAGTTCAGCAACCAATCACTCTAAGAAGGTCTACAAGGGAAAGAAAAACTCCCAAAAGGTATGAAGATTCTACTTCATCTTTGCTTTGATTACTGAAGATGGGGAACCTTCTTGTTATCAGGAAGCAGTAGATGATACAGATAGCGAAAAATGGAAAACGGCTATGGAAGAAGAAATAGATTCCTCAGCCAAGAACAATACCTGGGATCTTGTAGAACTTCCTGAAGGGAGAAGTGTTGTTGGATGCAAATGGGTCTTCAGACTGAAACATAAAGTTGATGGAAGTATCGAAAGGTATAAGGCGAGATTGGTAGAAAAAGGGTATTCTCAATTTGAAGGTATCAAATTTCATGAGATTTTTTCACCAGTTGTAAAACTTGTTTCTATTCATACAGTGTTGGCACTAACGACATTACTTAATCTTGAGTTAGAAAAGTTAGATGTTAAAACAACTTTTCTACATGGTGATTTGGATGAAGGGTTATATATGGAACAACCAAAAGGTTTTGTATAAGGTCGTAGCAGAAGATTAGTTTGCAAGCTCAGGAAATCATTGTATGGCCTGCAACAGTCTCCCAGGCAATGGTACAAGAAGTTTGACTCCTTCATGGTGAGCCAGAACTTTATTAGAAATGAATATGATCATTGTGTATACTTCAATAATTTCAGTGGCATACTCATTATCGTAGTTTTGTATGTTGACGATATGCTTATTGCAAGAAAAAGCATGGAAGAGATCAACAGGTTAAAGGATAAGCTCTCTAGGACGTTTGATATGAAGGATCTTGGAGCAGAAAAACATATCTTGGGCATGGAGATACACAGGGACAGGAAAAATGGTAAGCTTTGGTTATCACAACAGAAGTATGTGGAGGGAGTACTTGAAAAGTTCTGTATGAACAATGTGGAACCTGTTAATGTTCCATTAGCTTCCCATTTTAAGCTTTCTTCGGTTTTGAGTCCTAGAACTGATGAAGAAAAGTAATATATGTCTCATGTACCATATGCAAATGCTTTAGGCAACTTAATGTATGTGATGGTATCTACAGGACTTGACATTTCACACGCAGTTGGAGTTGTCAATAGGTTCATGGCAAATCCAGGTGAAAAACATTGGTGAGCAGTGAAATGGGTGCTTCGGTATCTAAGAGGCGCAAGTGACCATTGCATCATCTTTAATGGTAGTGAAGGATCAGCCTGCAGATATGTAGATGCTGATTATGCAGGTGATTTGGACAAAAGGAGATCTACTACAGGTTATGTATTTACTCTTGCAGGTGGAGCAATTAGTTGGATGTCAAAGCTTCAAGAAGCAGTTGCATTGTCCACTACCGAAGTAGAATATATCGCTGCTTCAGATACCAGTAAAGAAGCAATCTGGTTAAAGGGTCTACTTAATGAGATTGGAAGGATGCAGGAGAAAGTGAATGTACTCTATGAGTCAGAGTGCTACTCACTTGGCTACAAATCCAGCTTATCACAGCAAGACCAAGCACATTGATGTAAGGTATCATTTTCTGAGACATGTGATCGATGGCGGAAAATTAGCTCTTAAGAAGGTCCATACACGGGAAAATTGTGCAGACATATTTACGAAGCCAGTTACAGTAGAGAAGCTGCGATGGTGTTTAGCTTCTCTTGGCTTGCAGAAGAGATGATGAATAGGCATGGGCAAGGGATTAGGAAAATTGTTTTCAAGGTGGAGTTTGTTGGAAGTTTGATAACCAATTGTAAATATGTGTAAAATAATATTTACTGCCAAGTTGGTTTTTATAACGAAACAACTGTTATGTAACGGAAGAGCACCTATAAAATGATGAATGCCCGAAATGTTGTAATGAGGAGAATTATTATTGGTTTAATAGAAAATCCAATCCCTTGCCCTGTGGATGTTTCCTTGACACCTTGTCAAGGTTTTACCACGTAAAATCTTGTGTTTTTTTCATGTGCCTAACATTCAATTTTTCATTCAGTTTTATTTATATGGTTCTTGGTTCTTAGTTAATTATCTGTTTGGGCCAACAATCTTCACAATTCTAATAGCATAATTTGATACTCCATTTTTCCTCTATTGTAGGCGATCACCTTGGATGTTAGAATATTTTTAACCATTTCAGCTGTTAGAAAACATAATAGTAGAGATCATTGCTAAATTTTAACTTTATTATGTTATGTTTGTTTGCCTTTTATTGATGCGATATTTTTAATTTAAGCATTGATGTGATTGCGATGTTTTCTGTTGTTGATTTTTTATAATTTATTTCTATAACTATCAATACTTTGGATTGGGGAATTCTTGGGTGGTTGTTTTTGTAATAGTAGCGGCATGAATGATGAGCCTTCTATTTATACTTCCAATTTTTACCTAGCCCAAGGGGTGTACCCTGTGATTTGTGAGGTAATCACTCCATAAATTTATGTTTTCCATATTGTACAATTAATAATTAAATCTTGTAATCACTCCATAAATTTATGTTCTCTATATTATACAATTAATAAATTAAATCTTCAACTACCTCCATATTGTGATGCTTGGAATATGCCTCCTAGCCAATCTTTTTGTTTTCTTTGCCTTCATACAATTAATAAAGCTTGCAATAGAGCTTGCATTGAACCAATCCAAAACAAGTCCCTTCAAAAATAAATTGTCATAATCCAAGGCAATTGCAAAGCAGGTGGAAGTCCTAGATATTTGGTCATAAATTGTCATAATCCAATGCAATTGCACAACAGATGGAAGCCCTGGAGATAGATTCAAGTTTCAGTTCAAGAATTTGCATTCAAATTTCATTGGCAAGGACTTGTTGCCTCACAAATTCCCTTTTTCATTTTGAAAATTTGTCAAGGTATATTAATAAACTATTTATAAATGAAGTCACATGTATAAACATTAGGCATGTTTTAATTAAAAAAGGTTTTTTTAGTAAGACAATGTCATGTCATATATGCTTTATTTTCATTTGATAGTCATGATAATTTGGTTCATTGAATTTATTATATTTTATTTATCTTGTATGTTAACTAAAATTTTCTTCCAACAAATGTCTCATTTAATTTTAACATTTTTATGGCCTATAGATTATGATTCCAAATTCTACTCCCATAACTTCTTCTCTAGGTTTGACCTGTATTAGGAGCCTTCAAGAGTAATAGTCATGGTGAAATTAATATACTTCTCCAAGAGCATAAACCATAATCCAAACTAAATGACACAACAACTCCCTGCTTCACATTTTATAGTTACTTTCATCATGGATACGTTGATTTCTCTGCTGCTATCCATGCTAACATAAGTGAGGATTTAGCTACTTTACAACTCTATCTTATTTGGAATACGAGCATGTTGTGCTTCTAACCTATTCTTTTAGGGACTCCTTAAATTGCAACAACTATCAATATTTTCTTAGACTAGGGCACTTTTCCTTCATTATCTTTAGCGTGAAAGCTCTCAACAATTTGACAATCTACCTTCACTCTCTTATGCCTATAAGCTCACCATGGCCAGGCACATCTTCTACAACCTCTAGATCTACTTTTATAGAAATGGCCAAGTAATATTGCCTTCATGATGCTATGCAAGAAGACTCACCCTTTTATTTTATTTTATTATTAGTCCCTGCCTTTGTTAGGGACTATAACAATCATGTCGTAGTCAAATACCCTTGACCATGTATTAGCTTGCTAAGTTCTTGTAACTTTAATCAAAGTTTTCAGAAAATGTTGATTATTTCCATTTTTCTATAAATAAAAAATATATTTCTAATTTTTGAAAAAAATAGTTTATCATTTTTTAATTGGCCTAAAGTACGTTGATGAGACATAATAGCCTTGGTGGAGTGCATTTTTATTTTCATATCTATCAGTGCCTGATAAATAATTTTTAAAATGAAAAAAAGACTAATTTTGTAAATCAGTAGTCTATTGGTGAGTGCTCTGACATTGACATTGACACTGTATGCCTACTGCTTTACCCAACGATGCTAGAAGTTGCTACAATAGTCTCTTATGTAAGGGGGGTGGGTGGGGGTGGGGTGTGGAGGCGGAGGGGTGTGGGGATGTGACGATCACTCCTAATCTTGTTTGTATTTCCCTAACACAACATCCTTCGACAACCATTATATGATACTTGTGAAAACAATTTTCATTCCTGGTTTTTGAAAGTAGCATCGAGCTCTCCACATGGTGGTTTTTGTAGAGCTCCTTTAGAACCATATATCCAATGAGGCATGACCACGTAAGTGAGATGGTGGGGTCCGCACTGAGCTATGACTTTTAAGCAGTTCCCATTAAATTATGTAAGTAAAGTACTATAGTGATAGTTAATGGAGATTCATAAGAGGTTTATCAAGTTTATGTTAGCTTGGTAAAAGGATGAGCAGATGAAGCTATCTTAGCTGGTCAATCAAACTCAACCGTGGAGCACATAGTCGGGTGATGATTCATTATCTCACGTTGAGCTATTGTTCACCAATGTTATAACATAGTTATACTAATTTCATAACTCGACCCTTGTAAGAACCTTGGTGAAAAGTTCATGTAATAAAAGTTAATAAAGGAAAAATAAGACCACGGGTAAGGGACATGTATTCCAAACTGAATGTTGGGAAAATATGTCCTAGTGGGCATCACTGGATGTGTGTTTTGGCTAAGGAAAATTGGCAAAGGCTAGGGCATTAAAAGACAAAAAGGAATTTTGGCACATTTATTTATGAAAATAAAGGAAATCAGGATAAAAGTAAGGTGAAAGGTCACAGGTTGCATGTGAGGAGGAAATTGAAGGAAAATAATGGAAAATTAAGAAATTAGAGGCCTCGTGCATAAAAAGGCTTATGAGGACCAGTTCATGGCTTTTGTCAGTTCAAGTTTGGAGCTCTCTCACTATTCTCTCTCTCTCTCTCTCACACTCTTGGTCACTTAGAGTTTTCTTGGAGCACTCTAGTTCGGAGCAAAGGAAAGGGAAGGCAGGGAAAGGAAAGGAAAAGCAAGCAAGGAAAAAGGAAATGAAAGCAAGATCAAGTAGCTTGAACAAGAATACTTGCAGGTAACATTTTGCATCTGTGATTTCCTAGCTAGTTTGGACATGCATGGCTTTGCATGTTGGTGTATGGTTCTTTTGCTATCGGTGGCATGGTCTTGCTGGGTTATGTTAGTGGTTTTCAGCCTAGCCTAGCCTTTTTCCAGATGCCATGGTATGTTGGGATGTTATTTCAATTTTTGAGCTTTGGAATTGCCATATGGATTTGGGGTGGAGGTGGTCTCAAGGTTCATTCCCAAAGGCCTAGGAATCCCTTGACCAGTTTTGGCAGGATACACGGTAAAGCTTGAGGGAGTAGTCTCAATTTAGGGCCTAGTGATCTGGGTTTGGATTGCGGTAAAGCCTAAGAGACAAGTAGACGAAAAATTCCTCAAGGATAGTGATGGATTCCGGATGGCATTCCAAGTTATGTTCGGTTGTGATCAGAGCACCGGTTTTAGTGTGATCATGGTTTGGTGAGGGTGGAGGTGGTTTAACCTTTGGATTCCCTTGGTTGTTCTATGAGATCCCACATTAATGCTTGGAATATGGCACGGGGGTGACTGACTGAAAGAGAGATTGCACAATAGGTAGAAGCCCTAGAGATAGTTTCAAGTTTCAGTTCAAGAATTTGCATTTAAATTTCATTGGCAGGGACTTGTTGCCTCACAAATTCCCTTGTTCATTTTGACAATTTATCAAGGTATATTAATAAATTATTTATAAATGAAGTCACAAATGTATAAACGTTAGGCATGTTTTAATTAAAAAAGGTTTTTTTAGTAAGACAATGTCATGTCATATATGCTTTATTTTCATTTGATAGTCGTGATAATTTGCTTCATTGAATTTATTATATTTTATTTATCCTCTATGTTAACTGAATTTTTCTTCCAACAAATGTCTCATTTAATTTAACATTTTTATGACCTATAGATTACGATTCCAACTTCTACTCCCATAAATTCTTCTCTAGGTTTGACCTATGTTAGGAGCCTTCAAGAGTAATAGTCATGGTGAAATTAATGTACTTCTCCAAGAGCATAAACCATAAACCAAACTAAATGACACAACAACTCCCTGATTCATATTGTATAGTTACTTTCATCATGGATACGTTGATTTCTCTGCTGCTATCCATGCTAACATAAGCGAGGATTTAGCTACTTTACAACTCTATCTTATTTGGCATACGAGCATGTTGTGCTTCTAACCTATTCTTTTAGGGACTCCTTAACTTGCAACAACTATCAATATTTTCTTAGGCTAGGGCACTTTTCCTTCATTATCTTTAGTGTGAAAGCTCTCAATAATTTGACAACAATCATATATAGCCTTTGAATCTACCTTCACTCTCTTATGCTTATAAGCTCACCATGGCCAGACACATATCTTCTACAACCTCTAGATTTACTTTATGTTGGGAAAATATATCTTAGTGGGCATTACTGGATGTGTGTTTTGGCTAAGGAAAATTGGCAAAGGCTAAGGCATTAAAAGTCAAAAAGGCATTTTAGCACATTTATTTATGAAAATAAAGGAAATCAAGAGAAAAGTAAGGTGAAAGGTCACAGGTTTAATGTCAGGAGGAAATTGAAGGAAAATAATGGAAAATGAAGAAATTAGAGGCCTCATGCATAAAAAGGCTTCTGAGGACCAGTTCATGGCTTTTGTCAGTTCAAGTTTGGATCTCTCTCACTATTATCTCTCTCTCTCTCACACTCTTGGTCACTTAGAGTTTTCTTGGAGCACTCTAGTTCAGAGCAAAGGAAAGGGAAGGCAAGGAAAGGAAAGGAAAAGCAAGCAAGGAACAAGGAAAGGAAAGCAGGATCAAGTAGCTTCAATAGGAATACTTGCAGGTAAATTTTGCATCTGTGATTTCCTAGCTGGTTTGGACATGCATGCTTTGCATGTTGGTGTATGGTTCTTTTGCTATCGATGGCATGGCCTTGTCGGGTTATGTTATTGGTTTTCAGCCTAGCCTAGCCTTTTTTCGAATGCCATGGTATGTTGGGATGTTATTTCGGTTTTTGAGCTTTGGAATTGCCAGATGGATTTGGGGTGGAGGTGGTCTCAAGGTTCATTCCCAAAGGCCTAGGAATCCCTTGACCGGTTTTGATGGGATACATGGTAAAGCTTGAGGGAGTAGTCTCGATTTAGGGCCTTGTGATTTGGGTTTGGATTGCGGTAAAGCCTAAGAGATAAGTAAACAGAAAATTCCTCAAGGATAGTGATGGATTCCAGATGGCATTCCAAGTTATGTTCGGTTGTGATCAGAGCACCGGTTTTGGTGTGATCATGGTTTGGTGAGGGTGGAGGTGGTTTAACCTTTGGATTCCCTTGGTTGTTCTATGAGATCCCCCATTAATGATTGGAATATGGCATGGGGGTGAGTGGATGAAAGAGAGATTTGGTTAAGCCATGTCTATGGTCGGGTGGTACGTGGAAGTCTCGAACCTGGTCATATTTGCCAATGATTAATAAAAGCTAAGTTATCTTACTTTTGCACTGATTTATATGTGGATTTAATGGTTGTCATATCTATGATATTTATATGGTTTTATGCTGGTTATAAGCATGGTTGAATGACTCGTTTATGTCATGGTTATTTCGTATATTTACTTGTAACTGTTAAATGGATGGATGCAAGACCTAATTGATGATGTAGTAGTTCAATTGAGAAGGAGGTGATCCTTCTGGTTATGTTTCATAAGTTGTTTAAGTTGTTTATGCTCTGTCTTGTATCCTAGACCTGTAGGTTGCATTGATGCCAAGTGTTTGACAGAATGTCAGTCCTGATTGGGGAAGCTCAAGCCTAGTCCCGAGGGTGATTTTTGATTGATCAACATTGTTATCATGTATTTAATGAATTTTGGAAGTTACAACAAGTTCTGGGTAGAGCCCAGGATTTTGGGCTAGAAAAGTGGCTTAAATCCTGGGATTACTGGCACAAAACTAGCAATTCTGGTCCATACTCGCTGGTAGGCAGGCCCGTGAGAGCGACATTGGGTTGTTAGTCACTCCCTTGCCCATAACATGAGAGCGACTATGGACTAAGAGTTGTAGAATAGGAGTGGGACCCAGGGACAAGCTGTCTGAGTGGCTGACTTATCTCTTGAGGGTTATGTTGATGATGTTGGATGACTGTATGTGATGTTTCATTGTTTCCACTTCATTAAGGTCACATAAGAGGTCAAATTTGATTGTATTAGCATATCTCCTCATGTTTACCCCAGTTGGCATGATTACTTTGGGTAGACTTGAGAGGGGGTGTTGTAGATTGGTATCAGAGCATGGTTGCACTCTCTTTGGGACATATCTGGTGCTATAGATATGGGTGAATGTGTTGGTCATGCATGCATGTCAGTTGTATGTGTGGCTCTTACACTTGTGTTCCATGTGCTTGTTGCACTGCATCATATTGATCATGGTGGTAGTAAGGTTATAATGAGGAAATTGATTTTGATTTTATGGAATGCATCGTCATGGGTATATGACTGGTTATACAATTATATGTAGCTTGATTACATCCTTGTACATTGGGTTGCGTTCGTGGTTATTTGATTGCATGCATTAGTCTTATAGGTTGATTGCAAGAATTGATCGCTTATGCTCGAGTACATGCAATTATGCGTATGTGTAGTTGATTAGGATTTACTTATGCAAGTGGATAGTTGTATGAGGCAATGTGTATACTAGAGTAATGGTTGTTGTCATGCATGAGGTCATAGCATGCATTGTTTATATGGCCTTGCGTTGATGACTGGACCCTAGTTAGTATGATGGTTATGCGTTGATGCACTTATTGATATATGTCTATATGTTATTATGGTTATGTTGTACATGCATCACACTGATTTGATGATATTTTAGACAAGGTATCCTCCCCAAGTATGCTAAGGTACGTTGATTTATGATGATTTGGTTTAGCTGACATAGTATGCCTTGCAAGAAAGAGATCAAATGGATAGCAAGGTGGTAGACTACATAGAATCTCCCTATGCATTAGATGGGCAGCATGGTGTGGGGCATTCTTCTGACTTGGAAGACACATTGAGAAGCCCGAAGGAAGAAATAAAGAGTTGCAAAGCAGACAATGACAAAATTATGCGGGCACAAGAAAGACAAGCAGAGGTGAATGCCATATTACTTCAGAGTTTGTCAGATTTGTAACGACAAGGACTTCTTCGGATCAACCATGGACATGAGGACAAAACTAATGGGGCATATGGCAGTAGGTCACACAGTAGACATAGGTCAGATAAATTTGACACTATCAGAGATGGCAGGATGTTGGACACTTTAGATTGGAGGGGTAACAGACACATGTGTTACTATAGTTATAGTTCTGATAGACATCATGATCGTCATCATTATCATCCATACAGGAGGAATGAAAGGGGATACTTTTCGAATGAGTTCAAGAAGGAAAATCCACCTACATTTGATGGAGAGATGAAGAAACCACAAGGTGTAGAGGCTTGGTTTCTTGGCATGAGGAAATTATTTAGATTACATGATTACTCAGAAAACATGAAAGCAAGGATAACCCTTTTCAGTCTCAAAGGTAAAGTGGATATTTGGTGGGAAGATGTGAAAAATGTCAAGGACACACATGAGGATGATTTAACTTGGCATGCGCTTGAAAGGCTCTTCAAGAAGAAGTACTTGTCTGAGAGGTATTATGGTGATAGAGCTAAGGAGTTTTATGAGTTGCGGATGGGTTCTATGATAGATGAGGAGTATATTAGCAGATTTTTGGAGCTGTTGATATATGTGCCTTACCTCAGAGAGGAGAAGGCCAAGTTTCAGATATTCATCAGTGGATTTCCAGTTGCATACAAAGACTAGATTGAGTTCAATGAGCCTAGATTGTTGGAGGAGGCCATACGAAAGTTGAAGCATTGTTATGAGCAGTCAAAGTGCAAAGTTGAGCCGAAACATGACTTGAAGAGAAATGACAAAGATAAAGGAAAATTGCCACCAAAGTGAGGAAGACCTCAAGATGCAAGTGAGAAAGATAATGTAGTTCCTTACAAGAGATTCAATACAACTGAGAAGGGACATGGAGAGAAACAGGTTAGAGGTGCTGGTAGAGAACCATTGCAGTGTTGGATATGTGGTAAGGATTATCATAAGAGGGATTGTTCACAGTATCAGAGTGGTGGTAGACCCCAAATCTATAGTGCTTGAGAGGCGCATATAGTTGGTGATGTTGGTCATAAAATTCCTCGTATTTATGCAGCTGTGGACAACAAGTAGGCGGATCATCAGAAATTGATCATTGAGATGGACGATAAGCTTTGTGATCAATTTGTTTCTATTTTGATTGATCCTGGATCTAACTATAGTTATATTAATCTTGACCTGGTGGATAAGTGTGGTTTGAGAAAAGAAGTGCATGCAGAATCTTGGTTGGTACAGTTTAGGCTACTAGTACAAATAAGTGAGTTCACGATTGGGTAAGAGCTTGTGCATTTGAGCTAAATGGTATGCCTACAGTAGTGCATTTAAATGCATTGCTATTGGGTTCGTATAGTATTTTTTTGGGTATGGATTTGTTATACCTTCACAGAATCAAAGTGGATTGCTTCAATAAGGCCATTGAGTGTGTGGATGATAGTGTGGAAAAGAGGACCTTTCAAGAAAAGAAGAAGCCTACATCAGTGAGGATGGTTACCGCTATGCAGGCTAAGCGTAGTTGCAGAAAAGGCTGTGTGATGATTGCAGTACACATTTCCAATGAAAAGGGTAAGGAGGTTGAGGATGCTGATGTGTTGAGAAGGTACCCAGTATTGCAACAATTATAGGATGTATTTCTTGTGGAAATTTTAGAGTTTCCTCCTCATAGGGAGGTAGAATTTTCTATTGAGTTGGTTCCAGGGGAAGCTCCAACATCGAAAACACCTTACAAGATGAGCACACCTGAGTTGGTAGATTTGAAGTTGTAGCTAAAGGAAATGTTGGACAAAGGATACATTAGACCCAATCTATCACCTTGGGGCGCACCAATGTTGTTCGTAAGGAAGAAAGGTGGTACTCTTAGATTGTGCATTGGTTACAGGAAATTGAACAAGGTAACGATCAAGAACATGTACCCATTGTTGAGGATTGATGATTTGTTTGATTAGCTAAAAGGAGTAGCAATGTTCTCTAAGATTGAATTGAGATCGGGATACCACTAGGTATGCATCAAGGAAGAGGATATCTTCAAGGCTGATTTCAGGACCAGGTATGAGCATTATGAGTTTGTTGTTTTTCCATTCGGTTTGACTAATGCTCCAACTACATTCATGTGTTTGATGAATAGTGTGCTACGTCCTTATTTGGACAAGTTTGTTATTGTATTCATTGATGACATGCCGAACAATTAGCAGTAATGTTGAGATTGCTGAGAGAACATCAGTTGTATGCTAAGCTTAACAAGTGCAACTTCTTTCAGACTAAGGTACACTTCTTGGGACATGTTGTCTCCAAGGAAGGCATAGAAGTAGATCAAGAAAAGATAAGGGCCATCATGGAATGGGTAGCTCCTAAGAATGTAGACGAGGTGAGATCATTTATGGGATTGACAGGTTACTACAGGAGGTTCATTAGTAACTTCTCACACATTTCATATCCTATCACATTATTGTAGCGGAAAGGTAAGAAGTTTGAATGGATGGCGAAATGTGAAGATAGTTTTGAGCAGCTCAAGCAGTTGTTGACACATGCACCAGTGCTAAAGATTGTGGATCCAAACATAATAGTGTGTACAGATGCTTGCAAGAAGGGACTTGGTGGAGTTCTCATGCAAGAAGGATAGGTTGCTATGAGTCACGAAAATTGAATGAGCACAAACAAAATTATCCAACACATGATCTTGAGCTAGTAGCGATTATACATGCATTGAAGATGTGGAGGCACTATCTTCTGGGTAGGAGGTTTACATTGATGAGCGATGAAAGTGGGTTGAGGTATTTGTTTGACCAACCAAATCTAAATGCCAAGAAAGCTAGATGGTTGGCTACCCTTAGTGAGTTTGACTTCGAGATAAGATACATCAAAGGGAAGGAGAACTAGGTTGCAGATGCTCTTAGCAAGAAGGTACGTGTAAATCATATAATAGCTATAAGCTCCTATGGGATAGAGTTACAAGATAGGATCTTACAGGTAGGATAACGGGATGAAAAATACATGGATATCATGAACATGTTACAATAGAGTACAAAAATAGGTACAGGTACATGTGATCAGGATGCAAACTATCATCTCAGGACAGATGGCTTGGTGAGGTTTTGAGATAGGATCTATGTGCCAAATTACAGTGAGCTCAAGAAGATTATCTTGAGGGAGTTTCACATGAAACCATATTCGGGTCATCCAAGATATCAAAAGACATTGACGACAATAAAGAATTTTTACTATTGGCCAAATTTGAAGAAGGAAGTGGCTAAGTAAAGGTGAAATGCAAGAATCTAGGTGGTCTACTACAACCTATAGCGATTCCAGAATGGAAATGGGAGGTCATTTCCATGGATTTCATCATAGGGCTTCCGAGGATAGCGAGGCAACATGATTCTATTATGGTCATGGTTGACAAGTTGAGCAAGGTATCTCACTTCATTCCTGTGAAGATTACATATTCAGCCAATGAGGTAGCACAGGTGTTCATTAGAGAGATAGTGAAACTACATGGTGTTCCAAATAAGATTGTGTCAGGCAGGGAGGCATTGTATGGATAGAGTTGTAACACTCCCATCAGCTAGAGTGATCTAGTGAACATGGTACTTATTAGACCAGAAATGTTGATGGACACAGATCAGGAAATGTAGGTTATAAAGAAGAATCTAAAAGAAGCACAGGATAGACAAAAGAGCTATGCAGATCAGCACAGGGTGTTCAAAGAGTTTCAGGTTGGGGAGCATGTGTATTTGCACATCAAGCCCAAGAAAATCTATTTTAGGATTGGTTCATGTGCCAAGTTGGCACCACGATATTGTGGGCTGTTTGAGATCCTTGAGAGGATTGGAACCATGGCATATCGACCTGCACTGCCTCCAACAGTGAAATTCCATGATGTTTTCCATATTTCATTGCTTAAGAAGTATATAAAAGATGTTGATCATGTTATTGATTAGTCTATATTGCAGGTGGAGCAAGAAGGAGAGTTCCAGCTGGAGCCTAAGTGCATATTACAGTAGAAACATCTCATGCTCAGGAATAGAGCCATAGAGAAAGTTAAAGTGTAGCGGGACCATTTTGGGCCTGAAGAAGCTACATGGGAGATGGTGGATCAGATGTGGGCCCTATATACTTCATTTTTTGTCAGTTGAGGCAAAGCCGTTTTGGTTTGATGTTGGTTTAAGGTTGGCATATGTTTTGCTGATGTTTTGATAATTGTATATATATATATATATATATATGTATATGTATATGTATATGTATATGTATATGTATATGGATGTAAATACCTCCATGAGCTAAGTTATAAAGCTCCAATAAGCGGTATGGGTATTATCTTGTCATGTTGTCATGATGTTTAGATTTTGAGTAGGTTCTTCATTGTAAATACTGCAATGAGCTAATTTATAAAGCTCCATAGGCAATATGTTAGTTTTTTAGCGGTTTTGTTGAGGTATTGGTGTGGTTTAACACCGAGGACCATGTTCCCCAAGGGGGAGGGTTCTGTAACAACCATGGCGAAAAGTTCATGTAATAAAAGTTAATAAAGGCCAAATAAGACAACGGGTAAGGGACACATATTCCAAGCTGAATGTTGGGCAAATATATCCTAGTGGGCATCCTTAGATGTGTTTTTTAGCTAAGAAAATTTGGCAAAGGCTAAGGCAAAGGCATTAAAAGGTAAAAGGTCATTTTGGCACATTTATTTATGAAAATAAAGGAAATTAGGAGAAATGTAAGGTGAAAGGTCACATGTTGCATGTGAGGAGGAAATTGAAGGAAAATAATGGAAAATGAAGAAATTAGAGGCCACATGCATAAAAAGGCTTCTGAGGATTAGTTCATGGCTTTTGTTAGTTCAAGTTTGGAGCTCTCTCATTACTCTCTCTCTCTCTCTCACACACACTCTTGGTCACTTAGAGTTTTCTTGGAGCACTCTAGTTTTGAGCAAAGGAAAGGGAAGACAATGAAAGGAAAGGAAAAGCAAGCAAGGAACAAGGAAAGGAAAGCATGATCAAGCAACTTCAGCAGGAATACTTGCAGGTAACCTTTTGCATGTGTGATTTCCTAGCTGGTTTGGACATGCATGGATTTACATATTGGTGTATGGCTCTCTTACTGTCAGTGGCATGGTCTTATTGGGTTATGACAATGGTTTTCAACCTAGCCTAGCATTTTTCCAAATGCCATGGTATGATGGGATGTTATTTCAGTTTTTGAGCTTTGGAATTGCCAGATGGATTTCAGAATCATGGGCGGAGGTGGTCTCAAGGTTCATTCCCAAAGGCCTAGGAATCCCTTGACTAGTTTTGGCAGGATACACGGAAAATCCTGAGAGATAAGTGCCAATTTAGGGCCTAGTGATCTGGGATTGGATTGTGGTAAAGCCTGAGAGACAAGGAGACAAAAAAATTCCTCAAGGATAATGATGGATTCCGAATGGCATTCCAAGTTCTGTTCGGTTGTGATCGGAGCACCGGTTTTGGTGTGATCATGGTTTGGTGAGGGTTGAGGTGGTTTAACCTCTTGATTCCCTTTGTTGTTCTTGGATTGGTTATTCTATGAGATCCCACATTCATGCTTGGAATATGGCACAGGGGTGACTGACTGAAAGACAGATTTGGTTCTGCCATGTCTATGGTCGGGTGGTACATGGAAGTCCCGAACCTGGTCGGATTTGCCTATGATTAATAAAAGCTAAGTTTTCTTACTTTTGCACTAATTTATATGTGGATTTAATGGCTGTCATATCTCTAATATTTATATGGTTTTATGTTGGTTATAAACATGGATGAATGATTGCTTTATGTCATGGTTATTTCATATATTTACTTGTATCTGTTAAATGGATGGATGCAAGGCCTAATTGATGATGTACTAGTTCAATGGAGAAGGAGGTGATCCTTCTGGTTATGTTTCATAAGTTGTTTTAGTCATTTATGCTATGTCTTGTATCCTAGACCTGTAGTTTGCACTAATGCCAAGTGTTTGACAGAATGTTAGTCCCAGTTGGGGATGCTCACACCTAGTCCTCAGGGTGATTTTTGATTGATCAACATTGTTATCATGTCTTTAATGAATTCTGGAAGTTACAACAAGTTCTGGGCAGAGGCAAGGATTATGGGCTATAAAAGTGGCATAAATCCCGGGGTCAATGGCACATAACTGGCAATTCCACTATTTTTTTTTTTTAACCATGGTGAATCAATAATTATTTGGACTAATCTAGGGGATGTCCAGGATCAACCCTCATGGCTACCTTATAACACCAAGAGTATATCCAACAACCTACAAGCCAGATATACTAGATCTTATGATTTATCAAGAGCCGAGACTCTCGAAAATGGGGAGTCTACTCCTTGAGCTGAGATCATAGCAGACCATATACTCAATGGGATTTGAACCACAGTCTCGTTTGTTTCACCCAATGAAACTTACTGTTACATTCCACTATTAGCCACCAATATTAAGGGATTACTTAGGTCTTGTTGTGGACATTATTTTTCTTAATCCCTTGGTTTTCATGCCTTTCGGTTATCATAGTTAGCTGATAGTTTGAATTACATTCATTTCATAAGAATATCCAAAAATAAAACTGCTCAAACATTCTGTGCCTTACCATTAAAGCTCTCCCTAGTCGAGGAGACCTCAAACACGAATGCCTAAAATGAAAATGCCAAAAATAATGATCAAAATGCAAACATGGTGATGTCGTTTAAACAAATAATTTAACATAGTGACACAATTCTCTTAGTGATAGAGGCATAGTGCAATGATGGTAGGAATGAGATTAGGTTACATTATGTGTGTCACGTCAAATCATGGGAGGTGAGACACCATGCAATCCACATGCAACGATGTGTTTCATCTGCCTAATATTAGAATATTTCATACACATACATTTTCATTTTTGCAGGCATTGAAAGGTAGTTACCTAAATAAAAGATTTACAAAGAGACTTTAAGCATTTTTTGACATCCTCTGATGGTCAAATCTCATGGACAATCACCACATAAATATCGTTTAGGTAAATTTGTATATCAAAAACCCATAACACAACATTTTAATTAAAATGCATTATGACTGATTAAAACTCAATATAAATAATTACAATACAAATAGTTAAAATAATAAAAATAAAATAAAATATTTCATCTCTTTTCAAATTTGAAGAAAGTATTTCTCTAAATATGATAATTTTGAAAGTCAATAGCAAATATCCAAATACATAATTATAACTCTTCTCAGATATCATTACAGATATTTTTTGATTTTCTAACCATTATTCCAAAATTGAAGTGACAAATCGGTACTCTAAATCTTGAATCTTGTAAATTCACAAAGTTCGCACATGTTCTTGGAATATATCTCTATAAATTTTTTCAAAGATTATTATACAATAATTGGAATAGATCTCTATAACACTTTCCGAATATTATTATACAAGAAGAATACTAAGTAGTGAGTTGACCATTGAAACTATCTAGATTGATAAGATACAAACTGATTGAGAAATTTTAACATGAAACTATGTAGTTATGTGGTGCAATATTGAGGACAAGAAAGTGAACACTGAAACAAGTAGACTATGCAACAAGTATACTGGGTAGCATAGAGGTGAAACTATGGAGATCCATTCCATGATTTTGATTATTATCTCCATCATTGTGCTGGGATGCAATCATATTCTACAATTCATGGATGCAAGTGATTCCAACCCACCAAACCATACATCTTTACCAGTGAATAGTCTCGTCTTGGTCTCTATATCACCTTGAAGGATCATATGGTTCTCTTCATTCCTATAAATCTATTTTCTCAATGTTCGTGACGTAATTGATCAATCACGTCCGTTGATGAAGTGTGTACTACCTACACCTTCTGGTGGATAAAATCAAATCAAAATAACAGGAAATCTCTTACCTTCCAACCAAAGCTATCATTAAATTGTCATGTTTTTTACCTGCATAATAACTCTGATTTGATTAGGCACATTTCATAAAGTCATGTGTTAATCATAATGCTGAATTGACGGGACATATGTGGAATTCATTAAATTCTTTAGTAATGTGATTATGACTTTTAATTAAGACGGAGTATAATTTAGTATAGACCTTAATTTCACATTGACATTCCAACTCAACAAAATTCACATTGCAAAGATCATTAATCCACTAAATGCTTGAAATTATCTTAGCAAAACATTTCTAGGATGCAAATATTTCCAAGTAGAATGAAAAAGTAAATTAATACTGTATGTTTGCATTATACCATCTCTTTTGGCAAGAAGTGTCGTGCGGGAGGTGAAAAATGCATGGAAGTGTTGATGTCTCTTCCGCATGTTCCTCCTTCTACACACATTCTCCCTCTGTACCATATAAATCATTCACAAACAATTGTTAATGTAGAAATTTCTAGCAACTGTTTGAATAATGACCCACGAAAAAAATAAGTATCATGGAAAGTAGAGGATTGCTATACATTCTACTAACAACAAAAGCCATATAATTTTCACTTTAAAATATCAGCATTCATGTGTCATGGAAAAGGTTAAGTGATGACAAGCATTTTTTGCTAAGGATAATGAATATTGGCTCATACCATAATCATAAATGGATGGATGTGTGAAAACGTGTTCAATTTATTAGTCCCATAAGGTGACTTCATAGTGCAATATGTTCAAGTTTGCATATCTCTTATGACTGAGGAACAACCACATGAAATGCTGATACCAATAGAATAATTTTTGATGGGGCATGTTTTTACAACCCATATTAGCTGTCACCAAGCCTTGGATCTAGTGCAAGTAGTCCTTCAGATTCGTACATCTCTGTTGAAACTCTCTTGCAAGAGAGTTTGGGATTGAAGATCAAACCCATAAAGACATGATTGGCACTAAATGAGTAAGTTCAATACATCAATCTTGAAGAGTAGCCACCGATCTATTAAAAAGAAAAATTCAAGGAGAAAAGACATATCAGGCGGGGCTCTATGTTGTGTTATATGATATAATATACCTAGAAAGATGATTCGTTTCGAGATATTCATTTGTGTAGACTATACAATTGTGCCAATTAAATTTTGAGTAACTTTTAATTAAAAATAAGAGTCACTTCTTCGTGCTATTCAATTTTACAATTGATTGGTTAAGTCACTAATCGTTGAAAAGGTTGTGCAACTATTATTCCAATCCTACATGAATACAAGTATTTATGGATTTTCTTCTCAGGAAACATTTTGCTGAGAGCAAAATATTTATTTAATCCACCCAATGTTTGAAATTATTTTCGTGAAGTTTTTCTAATTTCTATACATAATGCAAATATTTCCATGTAGAACTACAGATAAATGAATATTGTTTATCTACATCATGTCATCAATTTTAGCAAGAAGTGTTGTGTGGAAGGTGTGAAAGTGTGGATATTTCTTCTGCATGTTCCTCTTTGTGCACACATTCCCCCCTACACACATTTTTTTCGCACACCTTCATCCCACACAACACTTATTTCACACACGCATGGACTCTTTTTAATGCGATGTGTGTATAGTAAATGGACTACGTTATATGGTAATAACATGATTTAACATAAATTTCAAGTCATTTATTAACATGAACAACTGATCTGATAACTACCAAAAGAGGTGGGGATTATGCTGCTTTGAAACTATCCATCTTGTTTATTATTTACATTTATATCTATTGAAATTGATTTATTTTACTTAATTATTTTTTATTTGTTATTATTCTTATTATCATTATTTATTTATTATTATTAATATTTCCGAGGGTATCAGACACCCTTGACAACTAATTTGAGTAAGTCAACAGTACCTCTCACCCACTTTTACCATCTTCCAATAACCGAATAGTTCATTCCAACACATTTGAGTCCTATAAAGGGTTATAACAACCCATATAGTTATGAATTTACTAGTTCCTATTTCCAACATTTCATGATGACATTCCTCTTGGGTTAGTACCATCATCCTTTTCTCTCTTTTTTTTTTTCTATGGTATTTTATAATAGTTCATTGTCCCTTGTATTTTTTCACTTTTATCTTTCACCTCTATTTTTATATTGTTCTCTTTGTATCATCTTCCCATTCATTTTGATTTCTATTTGGACTAGCCACCCTCCTTATGTTTCCCCTCGACAATGTATATCTAATTCCTTATTGAGGTTATGTTTCATGATTCTATTTAACATGTCCCAATACTTTGAACATGCTTTGGATATGATCCACTTAATGCATCACTCAAAAAATAAATAATTCATTGTTTTTAAATCTTTGATTTGAATCAACATCAATTTGTATGGGCATGCATAAAACTACTACAAACAAGATTAGTCAATTATTTAGGAATGCATGCAACAACAACATGTGATTATGATGCATTTTTGATACTTGGTGAGAGATACAATCAATAAAACCCCTCGACCACCCCCTCCATTAAAATAATTAATATACGTCTAATGTCTCCCACCATTAAGTGCATTACCAATGCTTCACTCCCCTTTCTTGACACACCACTATATGTGTTTCCTCATAAATCCAATTCACACTTCCATTCATCTTTGTGATTTCCTAGTACCCATCAATGATTGACCTTTGTTCAAACACATTTTCAACTATTACTCGGGTGATGACCTTTACCACCTTTTCCCGACTTGTCTTCTTATTACGTTGAGAGGTGCTCTACAACCCAATATGGGGGAGATGTTGTAGTTGAGCATTAGATAAATGAGATGCTAGATATAAATCTAAATTAAAATAGGGAAAATAACGTTGGCCCCATTATGGGGGAGATGTTGTAACGGAATGTTAGATCAAAAGATAACAATAATAATAAAACCTAATATCAACTCAATTAAAAAATTAATGAAAATAAAAAATAAAATAATAAAAATAATAAGATGGTTGAATTCAAATCGTTATATTGCAATTTTGTTTTTATTAATAAAATTATAGATGATTTCTTTGAAAAAATTCCTAATGTGCATATTTTTTTCCAAAGGAAAAAATCTACAATTTTCATTCATTAAGGAAATGATAAAAAATTACATTTTATATATACACGCATATCATGTATTCGTGCTATTCTGAAAATATATTTTATAAGCATTGAAACTTCTTATGTGAAGGGGAAAAAACAGCTTATGCTCTCAAAATCGGGTTTGTTGTATAAACAATTCGTTACATCAAGTCAAAATTAAGTGGAAAGCAATTCCACACTTCCTAATATGCATATTGCATTAAAATAAATTTAAATAATGTTTATTCATATTTGTAACCGTGATATTTAATAACCATATAAAGACTAATATATATATATATATATATAGGCTTATTCCCCTGCTTATGAATTTGAGAAAAGCAACCATATTTCGGAGCATAATTTCCAAAAAGGGATTAGGTTCAAAATAAGTTGATCTTTAGAATTCAAAAGAGAAACATTTGTAAATTTAAGGACCTTGATGTAACCATCCCATGCATTGGTATACCTACCTTCAAGCTATAGGTCATCAAAGGATATCCAGGTTTGTGGCCCATCTATACAATAGGCTTAGGAGATGTGTGCTAGAGTAAAATTCCCAGTATCAGCAATGTGAAAAATCAATGGATTTGGAAATTGATGTCCTTGCAAACTTCTTATCCAAGGATCCCTCACCAAAAGAAATTTTGTGTCATTTCCAATCTTCCAACAAAGATGATCACCTATTATGGGGAAAGCCTTTATGATACCCTTATGGATTGTAGATGCATTTGAGGCTGCTTTTAGAGTGGAACATATCCAATCTAATATTGAGAGAGGCTTGACATGTTTTTTATGCATGAATTGTGACCAAAGACCTCCCCCCTGGATGAGACACCACAAACCCTTAGTTTCCAAGGCTTTTGTGGAACAAGGCATATTTTTGAACCCCTAATATCCATAAACTTTAGGCTTGGTGATGGAGCTCCAAGCCATGAGGGAAAATGTTTTATTTTATTCTTTCCTAAGCCAAAGAAACTGTAGCGATAATTGCTTTATCTTCTCAAGATTACCGAGATGAATCCATACTAAGGAAGTCCAGAATATAGGAATGGATTTAATGGTTGATTTACAAAGGACAAGGTGACAAACCATTGAAAGGCACATGTTTCTCCATATTTTGTTTTTCTTTTTTCCACTTTTTCCAACAACTAGGACCAATATTGTTTATGATAGTTGCAAGGTTTAAGGATAAAACCCAAATATTTTAAGCCTTGACTAATACTCATTATTTGAGCTAAAAGGATATGTTCAATAATAGGTCTGTTAGTTTCTAGAATATGTCATTCGATGATGGAGGATTTTTTTATTGTTGATAATAACATGATTGAAGAGGCAAGGTATATCCTTTAAAGCTCGAATACATGGGAGACCTTCATTCGAGAAAATAAGTACATTATCCACAATGATGCTTGAAATCAACCTACTGAGAACCTTGACCACCAAAGGAAAAATAATACAAGAGAGCGGACAACCTTGTCCCAAGCCCCTCTTTGCATGGAAGAAATGAGAGGAAACTCCATTTATGAGGAAGGTAAAGGAATGAATACTAATACAATTCATAACCCATGAGACAAAAGAATGTGACAAGCTTTGATGAATCATAAAAATATGAATATAAAGGCAAATGACTTTGTCAAAAGCTTTAGAGAGGTCAATTTTGAAGACCAAAGTTTTTTGATGAAGAGTATGGATGGAATGAAGAGCTTCTTGGTCCAATCCAATAACGTCATGAATCTTCCTATCATATAAGAAACCAAATTATTCGAGGGAGATATGGTTTGCAAGAGTGTCTCTTATTATAAGGGTTAATAGTCTTGGAGATAAATTTGTAAATGGTATTACATAGGGATATGGGCCTAAATTGATCAAAGGAACCAAAATTATTAGATTTTAGAATAAGGGTAATAAAGGTGGAATTAAAGGGGGCTAGGATGAGACCATTGGACCTGGAGTATTCAATAACAAAGAGGATATCATCACCCAAGAAATCCAAGCAGTGGGAAAATAATTCAATAGGGAATTCATCTGTTCCAGGGCTTTTGTACTTTTGGAAACTATGAAGAACTCTTTCCAGTTCAGGTATGGAGACTTCAACCATGGGAGATTTGTTTTCATCTTCACCTATAAATTTTGGGAAGTGTCTATCCATTGAAAATATTTGTTGAATGGAAGATATCTCATCTTGATGAAATATATTTTTGAAATAAGAGCAACCTTCTTCAGTTCTATCAAAGAAAGATGTGGCCATATTGCCAATTACTCCTTTTATACCCTAAACGATATTTATGGTTTTCCTATGATTGGCCACCATATGAAATAATTTCATGTTGTCATCCCCTACATGGAACCACATGGCTCGAATTTTTAGCCTTCATTCCTTTTCTTGGTCTAATAGGATCTTCCTTTTGGAATTTTCAAACTCTAAGGTATGGGTAGTTAGATCCTTCGAGGGATCACCAATAATAGTTTGGATCCAAAGGGAGAGGAGCTGTGATTTGATGTCCTTCAAGGCTATGGAGTTATCTTTTTTCTTTTTCTTTTTTTTTTCCTAATTAATTATGATTGACTTGGATATTTTGAGATTTTGTTAGAACTAAATAGGGGGAGATTCATGGGATTCAGGGGAGAGATGAGTCTTGTTATTTTTTAGAAGATAAATCAAGGAGGGGTCGTCTAGCCATGAAGCATTGAGCTTGAATGGTCAAGGTGGATTAGAAGGAAATGGTTCCATATTTAAGAGAATTAGGACATGGTCGGAGTCTCAACCAACAAACATCCATTGTCTTATTTTCAGTTTGAGGTCCAAAAGAGCATTTGAAACTAAGATAAATTAAGACGCTTTGCAATTCTTGCAAACCATAATTTTTTGTTTTTCCATGTATGCAAAATCTTAGGAGGGAGAATGTCACTAATAATGAGATCATCCAATAGGGATACAAGAATATACAATAGGGGATCGGGTCAAGCCGAGGGACCCCAAAATTTAGAGTTACCAAGAGTAAAGTTTAGGTCCCCACTAACAATGACTCTACTTAAGATAAAACAAGAATCTTTGCAAAATTCTCCCAGAATGATCGTTTGAAAACTTATGGGACTTGATATTTATGAAGAAGAAGGATAGATACATATTAGAGGAATGAAGGTCCAAGACTAGCCCAAAAGAATTGACCATGAGTTTTTTTATCCATAAGAAGCAGGGGTGCCATCTCGTTATCAAACCTCTTGATTTTCCCACAATGTCAATGGCTATAAAATCCCATTCTAGAATAACATTCCTTAAGGAGATGATAGGTTTATAGCCTTCAAGCATTATTTCTTAGAAAAAGAGGATTTGAGGAGAATTTTGAATAATGAGTCATTTAAGAGCCATTTTTTTCCTTAGACTAGCTAGACCTTGATAATTTAGAGAGAGAACTTTCATTGAGAACCCATGATAGAGCTTGATGCTTTAAGTGCCCTTAAAATTGATGATTGTTTCCCAGATTTTATTTTGAAGTTGGATTGAAGCTATGCTTTTTATAGAAGGGGATTTCTTCCTCTTGTGGAGGGGGGATGAGGTAGTTCCTTGAAAGTGCCCAGACCCTCATGAAAAAAAGAGATAGGGTCAAGAGGAATAGAGAGGAGGGGGCAAGGGGATTAGAGGAAGGGGATAAGGGAGTGAAAGGAGAGGTTTATGATGGAGGAGGGAGGGATAATAGAAGAAGAGGTAGAGGGGAGAGATGGTAGGGGAGGGGTAAGGGGGGAAGAAATCCCAATAAGGAGCTTTAAAAACAAATGGGAGAAGTTCACCAAAGAGGAACAAGGGAGAGAGATATTAGGGAAAATTACTATCTTAGAATCACTAGAAGTAGTGGGAATGGAAAGGGAGTGTAGGGGGGTGGATCGATGCTTGGAGCAGAGGGACCAATAGGAACTTGCATTGTTCCTTCCAAGATTTTTTCCACACCTTCTTTAAGAGGAGCCAGAGTTGATGGCTTTTGTTGAGTAGGAGACTTAGGGCCATTTTCAAGTGCATCAAGAGGAGACACTAACTGAGGTTGAGGAGTAGAGTGAGGGTCTGAGTTCTGGTCCAGTGCCTCATGAGTAGAATTGCAAGAGAACCCACTGGAGTGACGAAGTATAGGTTAATTTTCCTAACCCATTTCTTCCTTTTTATTTTCCATAATGCATTGTCTCGATTGAGGTGAACATAAGTGTGACATCAAGAAAACTTGAAAGGAATGCCTTCGTAGTCAATACTCTGGTGATGTGTGATGTCTTGAAAGCTAATAGATATTGATTAAAGTAAACCAAGTGAAATATTAACCCCACTAGTAGGTAGGAAATAACCATATACCCAATTTGTTGAAAGGAAAGGTCTGCCTCATAGAAAAACCCCCAGGAATTCTTGATGAGCCTCGGTATTGCAATAAGAATGCTGCAACTCCCAAGGCTACAGACTTTTTATCAACTCGAGGTTCATACAAACTTAAGAGGTATCGACACTATATGTGTGGCATACAATGCGTCATTCCTTTACTGTCATGATGTAATGGAGTGCATGTACTGAAGCCAAATCCTGAACTAATTGCAGAAAATGAAATGTTCGAAATGGAACCTTAACCTATTGCAAGTAAGAAAGTACAAGGAAAGAAACCTATTCTAATTGCATAAAGATCATGAACTAAATGTAAAAGAAACCTAGCCTAAACCTATTTATCACATGTGATGATTTAAAATAACTGAGCATGAAATATAATATCGAGAGTACTAACTGCTGTGTGCATGTGTAAATATAAAATAACTCATTTTTTAAAATCTTTTTTCTTTATGAATGCAAATGCTAATCTTTCCTTAATCTTTGGCAGGGGAGACAAGTGTGGAGCAAGAGGGTTAAAATGGTCTTGATGACATGGAGGTCAAGTAGAGGCCTAATCCCAGCTTCAATGATGATTTTTCTTAATTCGGGCTCAAAATAGGCTTTCCTATAGGATGCTACAGTGATTTCCTGCAGGATGTTACAATGATTTCCTACAGGGTCCCCTGATTTACTACAGGATGTTACAAATTTGCTATATGACATTATAATTCATCGAATGACCAAGAAAATGAAATCCAAATTGGATGGGACAAATTTTTTTATTGACTAGGGTGTCTTAGGTCCCCATTCCAAGTGGAATCACTCAAAAAGACCTATGTTAACCCATGCTTAAAAATAGAAAAACATTACTAGTCGAAAATCTAGAAATCGAGAACTAGTGAGCAAGTAAATTTAAAAAATGCCTAACCTAATCAACTGCAAATGCAGTGGGGTGAATTTTGTTATTAACTATAATGTTTTTGTGATCTAATGCAAGTGGAAACAACTCAATAGAAGCTCGTTAGCATGCTCTAAAAAATAGCAGAAATTTACTGTTCTTTGCCACAAAGGAGTTCCAGAAATCTAGATTTGGGAATAAGAAGACTAATCCAAGTGGCTCAATGATTACTATGAACTTCCAAAGATTTTCCAAGGATGAAATAATGCTTGTGATCCTGCAAAAGAACTTACATCAACCATTTAACTCAATCCTACAACAAGAAATCATTAATACAAAATGCAGAAATAGAAAGAAATAAAAACAAGAGATGCATGTGAATAAGAAGTGAAAAGAAGGAAATAAAATGATACAAAAAGAGCTCCGAGGCTCCTGGGATGGCCAAGACCAAGGAAACTCAGAGATCTGTGGAGGAGAACAAGATTTAGAAGCTGAACATGACACCAATCTTCATTATTTTCATAAATACAATTACATCCATGCAAGAAAATACAATGGAGCTGCAGAAATATGAGTTCTCTCCACAAGAACACTAATGCAAATCTCTCTCTAGAGGCAAATTCAACTTGGTGCTTATAAAAAATGATTAGGAATCATTCCCCATGAATGGAGGAAGTTTTCCCCACCAAAATCCCTTGATTAGTGGATCTGGCCCCCAATACTAGGAATCTGCTTTAAATGGCAGGGAACACATTCCTAGATTTTCTCAATCATTGGAGTTCCACAATATGTGCCATAATTACATAATGTAATTTTGATTTATTATTTATTATTGATCCTCTTGTAGTAGGGAACAAATCTCTAAATTATCTCCTCCTCCAAATCTTCATAATCTGCCTAATATTCTCATAATATTCTACAAAAATAAATAATATTAGGCACAAATATATAATTATTCATAAACTTTCCTAATGAATATATTAAAGTTAAAAATAAATTATCTAATGCAGAAAGAGAGGTTTAATGTGCTGAAGGATGGTCATAGGCCTTAAATTATTATTTAATTTAGAGGCATGGGCCTTAATTTATGTCTAATTTAGAGGCCCATCATACCCCCTGCTGAAAGTGTTGCTCATCCTTTGAGCAACTTAGTGACCTCATTGTGCCTCATTCATGGCCTTGGTGGCCTCTCTCTTGTGTATTAATAATCTTGGCTATAAGTTCTGCAAGGACAAGCCCAAAAAAATATTTGTGCAAAGAAAAATTATTGTTTCTTGAGACCATTAGCTTGCCTTCTTCCCCTTATTCAATATGGGTTCTTGAATATTTTTTCAGTTTGGCAAGGTCTTCCACACCCTTATCAACCTTATGCTACCTTGTTCCTCCATTTGGACACCTCTAACACCTTCAAAATGCATTTAGATGAGAACCAGGACATCCTGTAGTAATTCCTATCAAAACTACAAGGAAACCTATAGGAAGTCTTGTTAAAACTACAAGAAACCCTTTTCAAGCATAAATGATGTTCTGAGCCTAGGATAGGCCCTCAACTTGACTCCCATTCCTTTTTCCCATTTTTAGGCCTTGGACAAAAGCTAGAAAGAGATTGGAGACCTCTTGGAAAGCATATTTTCATCACTGCAGTTTGAGTTTTGTTTTGATGGTGAATGGCTCATTTCATTTTGTTGCCTTCTTCTTCTCTCTTGTGGCTTAGATGATTGCCTAATGGCCTTGGAGTTCTCTGAAAAAGCTATTCCATCTTGGGGTTTAGCATAGTTTGTTCATTTTTTTTTTCTTGTAGCAACATTCTGCCTTCCTATAGTAGTCATTCCTCCTCTTTCAGGGTCTTCTAACTATATGGGAGTGATGAGAAATGATGAAGAGGGATTGGAAGATAATGCTAGGGCTCAAAGGGAGTAGTGTAGGTTTGTGAAAATGGAGAGGATGCTCTATTTTTTTTTCAAGAATGAAACGAGATGGATGAATGATGAATAGATAGTGAATATGAAGTGGATGGAGGGCTTGGAGTGCTATGGTGACTTGGCCTTTGCAAAAATTTCTTCTTTTAACTACTGTCCTCATTCCTTGAAATCATCACCCTTCATAATTAAACTTTTCAACATTGCATGAGTGAAGGAGTGAGATGCTATTAACTAGTTGAAGGTGTCTGAGACTGCTAACCATCATTAGCTTATAAAACCTCATCTGTTATGCATTGACAACAAATTTCTAACTATAATATGCTCAAGAGAAGAGGTCAAGAATATTGCATACTTGTACCTACCTGATGGCCTTCTTGTAGATGCTATTTGTTGGAGAGTGAAATCCTTGCTTGTATTTGCTGCATGTATTTTCCTCTTTTTTCTCTGATGTTGTTCCCTGATGTGTAGGTACTAGATGGTGATGTTGATGAATCCTCATTGTGTTGGTGGGTTCCCTTTTGTTAAATCCCCCTGTCATGTTTCTCTAATGGACGTGGAGGGTTGTATATGTCTCCTTATCAAATTTTATGGATGAGGAATTTTAGATGAAAATTATTTGTATACAATTCCCCTAGACTGCAATATTTTTCAACACAATAAAAGGCTTTTCTATATTCTTTTCACTTGGAAAAATGTGGGAAAGTTCAGCCCCTACCTCCTTATCACTTTCTGATGAAGCCAACCTCTGTTCTCCCTTTTAAAACTTCTCACTGCCAATCCTGTAGGTGTTGTTCTGTATCCTGTAGGATCTCCTGTAGGATCTTGTAGGTTTTTAGGGAATCCTGTAGGTTTACAAGACAACCTTTTGTAGCCAACTTATTTTGTCCATATCTCCCAAATAGTAGAATGGATTGACTTGAAACTTTATGAGCATGTTACCATAATCATTATGCACCTCCCCGTAAAACGTTTTTGGTCAATAGATGCATAGATCTTGAGAAAAACAAAAAATGGATGAAAGTGATGGAGGCTAATTTCTTGGCAGCTGTGCATTGGAATTTGCTGAAATTTATTGGACATGTTACCATCATCCATATGAATCTCCCCATGAAACACCTTTTCAAATGAATGCATGGATATCGAGAAAATGCAAAAATGGCTATAGGTGATGGAGGCTGATTTCTCAAAAACTCTGCACTGGAATTTGCTGAAATTGCTTGAGCATGTTACCCATAATCCATATGCATCTCCCCCTGAAACATCTTGGAAAATGGATGCATGGTTTTCAAGTTATGGCAAAAACAAATTTATGCTCTATGTATTTTTGTATCCTGTAGTAAAACAGAGCATCGTGTAGTTTTTTAGGACAACAAGCAAACTGAATGGTAGAAGCTTGAGAATGATGGGTGGATGGTGGAAATAGATGAGGGTGATAGATTGGCATCGCCTTGGCCTTGTTGGAGCATTTGAGAAAAGGAGGAGAAAGTCAAAATTTGACTTCTTTTGACTATGTTTGACCTATTTTTTCTTTTCTTTGGTACCAACTTGTTTTTGTTCCTTGTAGATGTTAGAGAGCACCTATATTTGTCATGGAGCAAAGATTTTTTATTTTTTATTTTTTTTTCTTCTTCTAGGCCTACTAGCCGCCTCAATGAGGTTTTCAACTAGCAGGTTTTCCTAGGCGCCTCAAAGGAGGTTTTCACCTAGGATCTTTTTTTTTTTTCCAACCCATTGATCGCCTCATGGAGGTTTTCAATCAATGAGCCAATTTGAGGCACCTCCAAGGAGGTTTTCACCTGAGATTTTTATTTTTTCTCTTATTTTTCAATTTTTTTTTTACCCTACCCTACTTGAAAAAAAAATTCACCTTCAAGTATAATAATACTTCCAATGGAGCCATGTGCACATCAAGATGATAGACAAAATGATATGTAGGCTTGAAATGTATGCTTTGACATGTACCTAGATTTCAGAGACCAAATGATTTGACCTTGAAAGGATCAATCATAGTTGAAGAAGAGAGTGATGCTCCATCTTGTCGATTTTTTGGAACCAAACCTCAATATAACTTTGATGTCCTTGGTTTTCTTGCTTGTCTGGATCATTCTTCATGTCTTCTTCTACGATGACCTTCAAATATTCCTCTTTTTGCTGATTGTTCTCTTGAATACATGGAGGATTTGATGGTAACCATGAGGGAGCTTTCTCAATCTATGATTTTGATGTTTGCTCCTCATCAAGTGCAACCCATGAATATTTGATCTTCTCTTTCAAATCTTCTTCTTCTGGATGTAGTCCTTCAATGAGGTCAAGAGAATATCTTTTTTGAAATACTCTTCTTGAGCTATGGTGAATACCATTGAGCTCAAGAGAAGATGTTTGGAAGGGTTGTACCTCAACATTGTAAGTGGGCTGAGCTACTTCAATGTGTGGGTTTGGAAATAGCGGTACAGGTAGTTGAGTGGGAGTGTATATTTGAGATGGATGTGGATGGGGTTGTGGTTGTGGTGGAGGTGAATGGTAGGGATAACATGGAGTTCAGTATGGAGGATATTGAGGATATTGTGGATGGTTCCCATAATTTCCTTGCGAAACTTGTTGCCAGGATTGGTTTTGGGGTTGAGATGGCCAATGTTGCAAAGGCAAGGGTGTGTTCCAATTACTTTGAGATGGATGCACATAAGCTTGAAATTGTGAATTAGGCTCTTAGATCGTACTAGCTTGACTAGGCTGCCATGGTCCTCTTGGAGATACATAACATAGATACATTGGAAATTGACTTGCTCCATTGTCCTCTTGGTAAAATTCCTTCAACCTTGTTAATGATGGACAATGTTTAACATTATGTGATTCTTCATGGACAACACAAATATCAACATATTCTTTTTCTTCATCTTGCATTCTTAACATTTCTACTTGTTTGGTTAGATTGCTAAAAATTTCTGTTTTAAAATCATCAAACAAATTTCCAAGTTTAGCTTGACTTACCGATCTTGATGTTGATTGACTTACTCTCACCCTTCCTCTTGATATGTGTTTGTATGTTTCAAAAATTTCATCAAATGATAATTGGTATACATCACATCTACTCATGAGATTAAGGAGATCAATCCATTTGTCCCTAATTGTTCTAAGTAAGAGGGTTTTTAGTGTGTTGGATCCTAAATGATGTAGTTTTCCCCTCTTAACATTTTACATGAACCTGTCTATTAGATCCTCTAGACGCTCATCTTCTCTTTGATTCATTCTAAAGTTTTCTTCTTTAAGATCATGATCTTTATATTTTTCTATAAATATATTTTGCATATCATTCCATGATCTTATTGAATTAGTCCCTAAACTCATGAACCATTTAAGAGCTCTATCCTTCAATGTTGCCAGAAACAATCTCAGTTTTTGAGTTTTTAATAAATAACCATAAGATCTACAAACAATTTCAAATTCAAAGAGAAAGGTTTCTAGATCCTCTGACCTTAGACCATGAAATTTTGGAAGAAAATATGGAGGGATGTTCTTCATGTGCACGCTACCATCAGTATCTTGAATGGGAAATACGAGAGGATCTTCCTCATTGTCATCATCTCCATCCATTTCTTCTACATTCTTTTCCGTCTTCTTATTCTACCTGCAAAAGTGAATGGTGATGTGGCTCTTACTGCACCACGTGATCAAAAGGGGGGGATGGATTGGTGTTGGCGATTTTTTTGTTTTTTATGATTGAATGAAAACCATGATGCAATGCAGTTTTCTACTTTTGAAATTAAATATGCCTAATGCAAATATTTTTTGCTTTTTGCACAAAGTAAAAAGAAATGAATCAACTAGGGAAAAAAACAATGCATACTTTGAAACCACCCCAGCAACAGTGCCAAAAAGTGATGAGCCTCGGTATTTCAACAAGAATGCTGCAACTCCCAAGGCTACTGACTTTAATTATCAACCCAGGGTTCGTAAAAACATAAGAGGTATCGACACTATATGTGTGACATACAATGTGTCCTTCATTTTCTATCATGATGTAATGGAGTGCATATACTAAAGCCAAATCCTAAACTAATTGTAGAAACTGAAATTTTCAAAATGGAACCTTAACCTATTGCAAGAAAGAAAATATAAGGAAAGAAACCTATTCTAATTGCATAAAGATCATGAACTAAATGTAAAAGAAACATAGCTTAACCTTATTATCACATGTGATGATTTAAACTAATTGAGCATGAAATCTGATCTAGAGAGTATTAACTATTGTGTGCAAGTGTAAATATAAAAGGACTCATTTTAAAAAATATTTTTGCTTTGTGAATGCAAATGCTAATCTTTCCTTGATCTTTGGCAGGGGAGACAAGTGTGGAGCAAGAGGGTTAAAATGGTCTTGATGTTATGGAGGTCAAGTAGAGGCCTAATCCCAGCTTCAATGATGTTTTTTCTCAATTCGGGCTCAAAACAAGTTTTCCTACAAGATGCTACAGTGATTTCCTACATGATCCTCTGATTTACTACATGATGTTATAGATTCGCTATATGAAATTATAATTCATTGAATGACCAAGAAAATCAAATCCAAATTGGATGGGACAAATTTTTTTATTGACTAGGATGTCTTAGGTCCCCATTCCAAGTGGAATCACTCAAAAAGACCTCTATTAACCCATGCTAAAAAATAGAAAAACATTACTATTCGAAAATCTAGAAATTTGAGAACTAGTGAGCTAGTAAATCTAAAAAATACCTATCCTAATCAAGTGCAAATGCAGTGGAGTAATTTTTTTTATGAACTATAATTTTTTTGTGATTTAATGCAAGTGGAACCAACTTGATTGAAGCTCGTTAACATACTCTAAAAAATAGAAGAAATTTACTCTTCTTTGCCACAAAAGAGTTCCAAAAATCTAGATTTGGAAATAAGAAAACTAATCCAAGTAGTTCAATGATTACTATGAACTTCCAAAGATTTTCCAAGGATGAAATAATGTTTGTGATCCTACAAAAGAACTTACATCGACCATTTAACTCAATCCTACAACAAGAAATCATTAATACTAAAGGCAAAAATAGAGAGAAATAAAAACAAGAGATGCATATGAATAAGAAGTGAAAAGAAGGAAAGAAATGATACAAAAAGGGCTCTGAGGCTCCTGGGATGGCCAAGCCCAAGGAAACTCAGAGACCTATGGAGGAGAACAAAATTTAGAAGCTAAACATGACACCAATCTTCATTATTTTCTTCAATACAACTATATCCCTGCAAGAAAATACAGTGGAGCTACAAAAATATGAGTTCTCTCCAGAAGAACACTAATGAAATCTCTCTTTAGGAGAAAAATTTGACTTAGTACCTATGAAAAATGATCAGGAATCATTCCCCATGATTGTAGGAAGTTTTCCCCACCAAAATTCCTTGATTAGTGGATTTGGTCCCCAATACTAGGAATTTGCATTAAATGGCAGGGAACACATTCCTAGATTTTCTCAATCGTTGGAGTTCCACAATCTGTGCCATAATTCCATAATATTTTGTTGTTATTATTTATTATTGATCCTCTTGTAGTAGGGAACAAGTCCCTAAATTATCTCCTCCTCCAAATCTTCATAATCTGCCCAATATTCTCATAATATTCCACAAAAATAAATAATATTAGGCACAAATATCGAATTATTCATAAACGTAATGAATATATTAAAGTTAAAAATAAATTATCTAATGCAGAAAGAGAGGTTTAATGTGCTGAAGGATGGTCATCGGCATTAAATTATTGCTTAATTTAGAGGCATGGGCCTTAATTTATGTCTAATTTAGAGGCCCATCAATTCCCCACTTCCTTAAACATTCTTTCGGAATAGAGAATGGGTGATAGAGTGAGGAGCTACACCCAGATTGGATTCAAGTATAATTTCTATGACTAGGTTTCAAAATTGAGACCATTTCTTCAAAAAAATTGCTTGAGAGCCCCAAGACCACTTACCATGATTTTTGAAGCATCATCCATTGATAAGAATTTCCACCACATCCAATGTAACAACCCCTTTGTCACCCTCTTGTAAATATTGTTTTGTACATTGACTATGTAAAATGATGTAAATTAATAAGAATTGTAAAATATGACTAGGTTGAGAGTGGACACAGATTTAGTGTCTATGGAGGGAAAGTTCTTGGGAAGATTTCTTAGGGAAGAGACAAGCCTTAAAGTCTCCATTAAAGAGGCACCCATTTCCCTATCACATTTAAGGAATAAGCCAAGATTGTGCAAGGATTTTTGCTAATTAAAGGCATGGATGGACAAAAATTAAAGGCTGCATATGGGCCTCTTCAGGGGAGGACGAGCTTGTAAGTCTTGATTCTCATGGAAACGTGGGCATAGTCAACATGCATGATGTAGGAGGAGGAAAACAGTCTCAGGGAAGGGAAGGTTATGGGGATAATGCACAATTGAGAGAAGGAACATGGGATGGATGAAAATATGGGCATTGAATAAGAAAGAAATATGCAGATAGTGGGAGGAAATAGAGGGGAAGAGATATGGAAAATAGGTGGAAGAATGTGATTTGAATTCTTGTGTTCTCATTTAGGTGGAGACTAGCTCTCTGGTTTTGTGAGTATTAGTTAATAGGTGGAGGCCAATCTCTCTAGATTCCCATGGAAACTATCAGGTGAAATTCATAGTGTGTTCATGATTCCTATAGGTAACAAGTGGAGGCACTATGGTTCTAGATTCCTATAGTGCAAAGTGGGTGGAGGTGTTTGTAACTCTAGACTACTATAGTGTTGATTGGGTGGAACTCTAGGTTATCCAAGTTCTCTAAATTGGTTGTGCAGTGGAGCACAATATGTTTTGGATTCCATGATCCTTTTCTGGGGAGGGGCTATAGGTGCTTTAGATTCCCTAAAATTGTTGTGTTGGGTGGAGACACAATTTGCTCTAGATTCCTATAAGCTAGGTGGTGGCATTGTGCACTTTGGATTCCTAGGTGATTGTTTATGTGTCTCGTCTTTATTCCATTGAGAAATTCACTTCACAGTATTTCAATATAGCTCGAGGGTGGTTAACTGTAAGAAACAATAACAATGTACTTAGTCTATAGTTGGGAGTAGAGTTGAAGTCCCCCTACCAATTTCCAATCATCTAAATCTAAATATAAGTTATTGTTTGCATGTTATGTTTTCTTATGTAAAGTGAATACTTATTATGTTTTTATGAAATATTGGCTTGATTATATTTTTAAGAGATAATATACATCTTATTTTCTATAACCAATCTTTTGTGAGTTGTTCGCCTTATTTCTAAGGCCAATATGAACCCTATGACGTTGGGATGTTCGTACAGGGTTTGTTTGTTAATGTTCATGATCGACTATGTAACAACATACTCATGCTAATGGTTAGTATTTTAGTGGGTTGGCTATATGTGTACTTTCTTTCATAAGCCAGTATGGATATTGATCGACTTATGTAAAGGCCAAGAAGGCCTATGCATAATGTGAGGAAACTCAATATGGTGTTCCCTCGGGGATGATTGAGTGTGAGTTACAAGAGTGAGAGGCTTTGGTATCATAAATTCTATGAAAGAGAGCTAGTGGGCCTCTCTATTGTTGCTACAATGATGGGGTAAGAGGCAGACCAAGGAAACTCCTAAGTGTCAACTGATGCTTAACAAGGGCCATCCCCCTTATATAATCTTCAAGTCACATCGACAGGCCCTTAAAGGGTGGTAAGACGTTGCCAGTGGCACAAATATAGAAGGTGTGATATGGGAAGGTGCTTTTTCTCAGATGTGAAGGTTCACGTCATGTCACACCCTGATGGGTGAAGGCTTTACTCTTTCCTCGGTGGGAGAGTGAGGTACGATTATGTGGAGACTTGGTAAGTTGGATAACCACGATAAACCTTGAAATATGTTATAATGGAAGAAAACCATTTACAATTTTATAACAACAAAGTGTTGATTGCACAAGGAGCTGGGACCTTGGTGTGATCTAGGATGGGGTCAACGTGGCAGTATGACGTGGAAGATTTGCTGAAATGGCACATGGATAATGTGACAGATGGTATCGAAACCTTTTTACATGGTCTCGTGGCTTATAATTAGATGACACATGACACCTTTGGAGGATGCCATGTATTAGTTTGACATCAATGTGACATCATCACGGGTCATCAACCTCGAAGGTCCAAAGTTTGCATTTTATGGATGAGCCACAGTTGCTGATGGTGTAGGATGGGAATTTTTTCCAACACTTGATAGAATGTTTGTTGTCACATCATGGGCCCTCTCATTCTTTTATGAGTCCAGCCATAGTTAACGAAGGTTGGAGAATGTGAAATCTTCCCGAGAATATATGAACAAGAGTTTGTTGCACCGCGACAATAGGGAAGCGTAATTTTTTACTAGCTAAGGAAGACATGGAGGCATGGTGACATGGAAAGATCCACATTATGGGGCCACAGGTGAGGTGGTAATTGATTATAGAATAATCAGAGAATTGTACATGGAAACACTTATTAATGTGGCAAGGGCTTATTGGCCAGATTTTAAACGACCATCATTTTTTATCTGAGTATCAGATTTCGACAAAATTTATATCATTGGAAAGCTCTCAATGAGACGAATATGATGGTGCAATTTGATTTTAGTTCCACTAAATTTCAGAGAAGAGGAATTTTTGTAACTCCATTTCCATAATGAGATCATGGAGGCGGGGTTAGGGAAAAGTAATACCTCCCATTTAGCTTGGAAGTTCTAAGGGTGTGGGTTATAGAATGGTACCGGAGAATTGGGTTTAATACTAGACCTTTGGAGATAAGTCGAGACTCCAACATGGTGTGCTAGTGTGTTAGTATTTGTTACAAAGTGTGGCACTCTTACTAGTTGATGTTATGTGTTACTTATAACATTTGATTATGATCTGTATGTGATGTGAGTATTGATTTTGATATGATTAATGTTTTTAACATATATTCTAACTTGAGGCCTAATGTTTAGATAACTTTACACTAGTAGGCTTATAGTAGTAATCCAAGGTGATGAGTAAGAATACGTATTTATGTTTTGGATTGTCTCATAGTTAGGTGTTGTTGTAGCCATGATCCATATATTTTTACTTCAAAGATGCATACATAATTTCATTTAAAAAGGCATGTAACCATAAGATGCATACACATAAAAGAGGTGGAAATAAAAGAAAACCATGAAAAGTAAAGACACAAACAAGTTGATTACAAAGTTCACCCATTGTGGGTTACATCTTAGGGCCTTGTTTAGTGTGGGGAGGCCCCTTTCATTAATCTTAAACAAAATCAAATTACATGCATGTACAAAAAGACACCTTATACCTCCACTTCTTGAGATGGCCTGAAAATGTACACCTATGTTAAAGAAATGGATTTCACTGTTGAATTCATGGCGAAAAATAAAATGAATATAAACTCAACCCCTTTATGCTTTGGTCAAAATCTGGACCCCTAGGAATCTCAAAGATTCCCCAAAGATTCCTTCTCGCGGGTTGACTGAAATTCGACTACCTAGGTGATGAAACTAACCTCACCACTACTTTCATTGTGAAAATATGATTAAAACGAGTATAAAGTCGACCTAATTTTTCTTTGGTGAATTTCATGGCTCTACGAAATCTAAAGATTCCCTTCAAGATTCCTTGAAATATTCTAGGGGATATTCCTTAGAATATTCGCAGATTTATTTTTAAATCTGTGCCCAAGGGCACACAGTTTCGACTCAGCGGTAGGATTTCACTCTGCTCTGCACTTAGCAGTCTCATTCCTCCTCCTCTTGGTGGACTAGACGGGTTAAATAGTAATTTTTATACATTGTTTGTATCGACCACTTGTGGTGGTCTAACAACATGTTGTTTTGTTTGTGGGTTGGAGGCCACAGGTTCAAACCCATGGGCGTACCAAACCTATTTGGATTTTATTATAAAAAAATGTCATTCACTAATCGTCGTCGGTTAATCTGACATCCGTTAAGGGTCACCTAAAATTTTAAATAAGTGACAATTTCATCGCTGCAAGTGACTGCAGCTAACGATTGCCGATGGTGAAAATTGTTGCATGATTAGTTGACCCAGTCAATTTTGACCTAGGCGCCACATGGTGCCTCTTCATTATTTCTCCGTACGCTCAGACATCTGCCAGATGTCATACTCTAGTTGGGTAGTACTGCCACGTCAGTCTTTTGATGTCATCTGCCACATGTCACAATTTGGTTAGTTTGTACTATCACGTCATCCTACTGACTGAGATGCTGAATTTTTTACTAACAACCTGTTGAATGTACTACCATGTCATTGTGTTGATGTCAATAGCTGTAGGATTGACATCAACATCTATACTGCTGATGTTAGTTGTCACGTGGGAGCCTATGGGTCCTGCTTGTAAATTTTTGTATTGTTTCTTAAGAACTTCAACAGGCCATAACTTTCACATACGATGTTAGATGGTGGTGCCGTTCACACCATTGGATTCTGAACAACAAGATTTTTGATTTGAGATAGGTTTCACCTAGTTTTGAAGACTTAAAAAAAATGGCCTTTTAGGATCCTTCTAGATCATTCCTCCACACTAATGAGCTTTTGGTCCTCCAAAATCATGAACACAATCTACAGTTTATTTATACTCCCTCATCTACATAGAAAGTGTCTTGTCAAGCCACACTTCCTTCTTCTTCATCTTTGTACTTCAGAGCCATAAGTGATGAATCAACACCTACATTCTTATGCGACCCTGCAATACATTCTTTGCAAAGTACATGTTATTAATACAAGACCAATCATGACCCAAACAACCACATACTTGCCAAGAGTTTATAACACACTGTTTGGTCAAGTTTACATCAAATCATATCAGAAATCCATCCCAAGTTATTAACTAAAAAGGCCAAAAACATCATCATGTTGCTTACATAAGTGATGGAAAACACATCATTACTTTTACAATCATGTCACAACATGTGATTTACAAAGTGTGGCCATGCCAAGCTACTATATCTAATAAAACCATCTCTCATTCATCAAAGTGAATGGGTCATCATTTTGGAGATGATCTGCATGTTGAAAATATTCATTGGTTAGTCTTTGCACAAGCGCTTTTTGGTCATGGAGTACTTGACATATGGTTCTTTGATGTCCATTCTTGTTGCAGTGGCTACAATGGTTCTTCCTCCAAACTTTCTGGACCTTCTTTGAATGCTTGTTCCTGGTATGTCCTTGGCGAGGAGAACTTCATGTGGAATTCTCACTATCACTAGTATGGTGGGAGGTGCTCCCATCATCTGTCATTGATTGGTCACTGGTTGTTTTGGAGCATTATCCAACCTCCTTTCTGACATAACCAAGTTTTGCATGGAGAGGAAACTCCTCCACTTTGATGGGATTCATGATGCCTTGGCCATTAATGTTGAGGCCCTTTCCTTGATACCCCATTTTATTCAACGATTTTGATCCAATTCTTGTAGTATGCTTCTCAAAAGCAGCGAAACCATCATCATAAAAAGAACATGAAATTGAAGAATCACTTTTTACCTCAAACTTGTTATGTTGCAACCTTTCCAAGGCCTCCTCCTTGGCTTGTAATTGACGCTATAACCTCTGTTTCTCCTCCTTTTCTTCTTGTAGGGGTCCCCTTAGTTCAACGTTTTTCGCTTGAATGATTTGATTAATCTCCTCAAGTTCTTGGAGCTGTGTAGTCTTTGGTGTATTTCTCATTTCTGGCACAACATCTGCTAAAATATTTGTCTCATCACCTAAATCAAAAATCAAGTTAATAATTCCACCACCCTCAATTCCGAGAGATGCAATCTTCATCTCATCACCTGAGTCAAATACCAAGTCAAATGGTCCAACACCTGCAAATCCTGCAGTTGTGATCTTCTCCTCATCCTCTGATTCAGATTCTTGGTCTTGTTGCACGGTAGCGACCGTCTTCTGCTTCTCCTTTCTACCATTCCTTTTTGGCCTCAATTCTAGATGCAATTTCTAGAAATGCTCCTCATCATGCCCTTTTTTCTTACAATGAGTACAAGAGGGCTTTGTTTCCTTTCTCTTAGCTATTGCTGTCCTTTATGGGCGGTCATCTCGCTCAAGCTTCCAACTGCTTTCAAGATCTACAACCTTCACATTAGCTTCATTAAGAGTTTTAGGTTCAAATAATAACAACAAATGACACATAATTATGCAAATATCTAATGTATTTCATCAACGTCTCAAGAGAGTCTAATGGAACATTCAATGCTAATGCTTGTTTCTTAAACTATTCTATAAAATTATGAACATTCTGACCTTTAATTTATTTAAAATGTTGACATTCCATCATGGCCTTTTGTGTTTAGCTGAATGGGTAAAACTGTCCTCTTAAATAAGAAACAAACTCAGACCAAGATGAAAGAATTTTACGATTACTCTTATCACTTTTCCAATGCTTGCCTTCCCACAATACGAGAGAAGTGCCACTCAATCGAAGGGATGCTAACTAGATCTTGGAATCATCTTCTTTGATTCGTTGTATGCAGAAATACACTTCAACCTTTCTGATCTAGTTATCTTGATTTTCTGCATTAGATTCTCCATTAAACATAGGAAATTCAAACTTGGCATCCAACTTGAAAAAAACCTTTTTATGAGATTTTCTACTTTTAGAACGATGACAAGACAAAGAAGAAGTAGAGCGTTCACTATCAAATGGATATGGGGGTTCATGAGGCTCTTCCCCTCCTCCTTGATTTACTAAGGCATGATAATCTGATTCTTTCTTCTCTTGCTTTGCCATTGTATTCTCACACTCTGCAAACCTTTTGTCAACTTTTTCTACCATTGTGTTGAAGATCTAGTGAAATTTTCGCTCTTCCTCCAACTGAGCATCTTCATATACCATTTTCCTTCTTCATGTTGCACACCCCTCTTCTAGATCAAATGACCTAAGTTTTCCTTCACCTCTTTGGAGCTTTTCCCTGGTTATCATACACTTGCGATCAACTTCAACAAAAGACCCGCTCTGAAACCAAACTTGATCCAAATATTTTTTCTTCAAAGATGCATACAAAATTGCATTTAAAAGGACATGTAACCATAAGATTATTACGCATAAAAGAGGTGGAAATAAAAGACAACCATGAGAAGTAAAGACACAAACAAGTTGATAACAGAGTTCACCTAGTGTGGGTTACGTTTCTGGGCCCTGCTCAATGTGGGGAGGCCTCTTTCATTAATCTTCAACGAAATAAAATTACATGCATGTACAAAAAGACACCTTATACCTCCACTTTCAGGGATGGCCTGCACACCTCTGCTGAAGAAATCGATTAGACCATTGAATACATAGTGAAATATCATGAAAAATGACTGGAAACTCGACCCCTTTCTTCTTTGGTCAAAATTTGGACCCTTGGGAATCTCAAAGATTCCCAAAGATTCCTTCCCACAGGTTGAATGAAATTTGGCTACCCAAGTGACGAAACTGACCTCACCACTGCGTTCCTTGCGAAAAAGTCAAGTAAAAATGAGTATAAACTCAACATAATTATGCTTTTTTGAATTTTTCTTGGAAGATTTCTTGAAATATTCCTCAAAATATTCTCAAAATCTATTTTTCAAAATCCATGCCCAAGGGCACACGGTTCTGACTCGACGGTGGGGGTCCACTCTGCTTTGTGCTTTGCACTCTCATTCCTCCTCCTCTCAATGGATTGGAGGTTAAATAATAAATTTTATACATTGTTTGTGTTTACCACTTGTGGTGGTCTAACAACATGTTGTTTGGTTTGTGGGTTAGAGGCCACAAGTTCAAACCTGCGGACCTATCGACCCTATTTTTATTAAAATAAAAAATTCCATTCACTAATCACTGCCGGTTAATTTGACATCCATTAAGGGTCACCAAAAATTCTAACTAGGCGATAATTTCATCCCTGTCGGTAACCGCCGCCGACAATTGCCGACGGTGCAAATTGTCACTTGATTAGTTGACCTAACCACTTTCCAGCTGGGCGCCACTAGGCACCTCCTCATTGGTTATCCATACACTTAGTCATCTTCCACATGTCACACTCTAGTTGGTCCATACTTCCACGTCATTCTGCTAACGTCATATGTCACATGTCATACTTTAGTTGGTTCATACTATTATGTAAACCGAGTGATTGTGCTGCTGACGTCATGCTGATGTCATTTTCCATGTGTCACATTTTTATTGGTATCCTGAACACTATACCTCCCATCACCTTTCTGACTTCAATATTTGTACTGTTGACGTTAGCTACTACGTGGCAACTTGTGGGTCCTGCCTACAAAAGTTTTTGCTGTCTTCCCAAAATCTTCAGTGGGCCATAACTTTCACATACGGTGTCAGATTGAGGTGTCGTTCACACTGTTGGATTTAGAACGATGAGCTCTTAGATTTGAGATAGGTTTCAATAAGATTTGAAGACTTTGAAAAATTGGCTTTTTAGGATCCTTCTAGATCAAGCCACTACAACACTACAATTTTTTTTAGCTTGTACATCTAAATATTTAGTCCCCCTATCCTTTTCAAGGTCTTAAAAAATATCCCTATCAATTGTAATGGTCAAACTCTTGTCATCGAGGCTACAAGTGCTACTATGTCCATGAGGCACAATTCCTTTGCTTGCTTGTCTTGCTTCATCCTCGACATTAGGGTTTGTGAAATTTCGCATTCATTTGTTTTGCAAAGAATGTTTCAACACTACCTCTCCATTGGTGTTTATGTAGGTTAACTTAATTAATTTTAAGAAAGTGTCTAAGTTGTACTTATGTGTGATTTTGTATGTCCCAGGGTTTGGATAACGCTGCAACTAGATTAGAAGGTTCATCACCCTCACGAGAAACTCTTAATGGGAAGCATATATCATTATGTCAAGGTTTATAAGATTGATCATAACGAATATGTGCTTCAATGTCGACATACTGTCACAGGGGTCAACTGGCTTCATACATGCTTGAGTTCATGCAATAATTATAATATCCTCGGGTTCAATTTTTTATGATTTCTTAGGGTTTGACTCATCCTTCAACCAAGCTAGGGTTTTCATTGCATTTTAGTAAGCTTATCCTTAAAGTTCAAGACTTTTATTTTTCTAAGCTGGTCAAAAGCTGTAATCATAATTTGCGGTGGCAGTTTCACTAGCCATTAAAATCACGATTTCTTATTTGCCCTGAGCACCAAATACCCTTAGTCATAAATCACAATTATAATTCACAATGATTTGGAACTACCCTCAGAAGATACAATCTTTAGCCTCACTATCTATATTGCATGTGATGAAAATATCACACACATCCAAGTTGCGACCTATGACTAACCATTGAATTTGCGATTTGTGACCTGCACACAGAGGGAGGTTAATCCATATCCTTGCATTTTGAAATTGTGGTTTGTTTTTGTGTCTCTTCATATTCCAGTCTTTACATATTCCCTAAACCTCATATTTATAGACATATTACCCCTTTGTATTTTACACCTAGACTCTATCATTCTTTATCCTTTGCATATCCCTCTTACGCCCTCACTTTCCAAGCTGCTATTTTACATAATCACTATACCTCTAGCGCAACTCGCAATTGCTTGTAAAAATTGAACCTTCTCCTTTTTCCACTACTAGATGAGATAATGACCCATGGCTTGAGAACAAAAATGAATTTTTATCCCCTTCATAAAAAGTTTCCATAGCATGTATTAGTCTCTCCTCGTTTTCTCCTGTAAACAAAATATGTTCTCTATGCCTCCCTAATCGCTTTTTTCATCACTAGTTGTTATAGACATATTTGGGCAATGAAAACCCAATCACATATGTCCATAAACCAAGGGCTTCTAAACCCCTAAAAGTGTTGTTTCATACCCTAAAGGATCAAGGTCAACTGATTACATCATTTCGCAGAAGTTCTCCCTGAAAAACTACTTAGAACTGGTCAAAACTGGACCATCTCACTTGCTCCACGGTCAGGGTGCGATGCATCTCACCTATTGCACACGAGGGGTGCAATGCATACTGAAAAGCCATTATATAGGGTGTGATGGGAAAGAGTAGACAAATGGCAGAGGCAGTTTGCTAGGTGGAAAATAAGAGAATCTTCTAGAAATTGCTCATATGACACTTGCCTCTTTGAATTCACTCAGGGATGAGTAAGAGATCATGAAATCTCCAAGTGGAACCAAGAACTATCAATGAAATGGCACTAATCAAAATCTTAGAAGCTGACTCACCCAACCGCAAATATCTATGTATGGATACCTCATCCTAGAGATCCAGAGGCTGGAATTTTGTATTTTGTAAGGAAGTGCTATTGGTTTCTCTGTGCAACATTGTGTTGTTGGGTGATCTAGCTTTTCATGAGGTGAAGAGGGATTTCATGCTGGGAGGATGGTGGTGGGTCAGACCAATGGGTTGTAATCCTCTCTTTTACTACTTCTATCAATAAAGCTATTTGAGTTTTCCTCCATATTCTTGTATATCTCTGAATCTTGCATTGATATATGCATTTGTATGGTTAATATACATTTGATCCTATATTTTTTTATGGTTATAGATCTCCATGCTTTGATGGTATTATGCCGCTTTGACTCTACAAGTGTTCTTTGAAGCAGGACAAGTAAGGAAGGAGTGGCGAAGCTTTTTCAAAGGAGGGAGGAAACAAGCAAGGATCCAAGTGAAAGACTGAGGTTGGTACTCTCTGCTTCTCTCTCATCTATCTCTCATAAAGGAAAACACAAGTAACTTTAGTTTGTTTGTTTCTAAGATAGCTACCCGTCTTAGTGGGACTAGCAGCTTTGAATGGACACTAGTTTTCCCGATAACAAAATGGCGACTCCATTGGGGAGCGAATAACTTGTTTGCTTGTTTCTATTTGTTTGCTTTATAAACTACCGACAGAGCCTGAAGTTAAGCTAGCTAGCCTTCGAACTGCATTTGCTATGCAAGTGCAAAGTAGATCAACGTTGCTTCAGTCAATCTCTAAGTTGGTTTATGAATTGAACAACTGACTTGAGAACATCCTAAGGGCCCTGGTGGTAGCTCAAGTAACCTCATTAGATCAGCCCCTGTACTTTGTGTTTACTACCTATCATTAGCTCAGCCTAAACCCCTAAACTTAGCTGCAAACTATGAGCAAAAACCAAGCTCAGTCTCATCCCTGGATCATCTCACTGTCTCTCATTAGCAGTCTGGAAGCATCGCACCTCTTGTGTGCTAAAGGTGAGATGCATCCTTGTTTCCCTGTGTTACAGGTGCGATGATTAGGTAAGACTGTTTCTGCCTCCAGATTTTGGTTTTTTCTTCATTGTCATCAGCTTTATTCAGGAGTTTTTCTGTCTGTGATTAGTATATCACTGTTGAAACTCCCTTCTTTTGCATTATTCAGCCTCCATTGATAAAGAATTGTGAATGTTTTTATGTATTTTTCGTCATTTACAGTTCTCTTTTGAAAACGATAGCTTAATCGAACTGTCGTCTTTTGATTTGAAGTGTCGCAAGTGTCGTTTTCAGTCAAAGAAAAGAGTCTTCCTCTTTTCGATCAGTCGATTAACTTTTTCCATTGTATTTGATTTGAATTAATAGTATTTCAAGTGTCGAAATCAATTTTTAATTCAAAATCGCAAAGTGTCGTCGTAGTCTTCCTTTCATTTTTTGAAAAGAAAATTATTAGTACCATCGGTTTGAAAGAAAAATAGCTCAGATCTGTACTTAGCATTCTTTTTGTGATTCACACATTAAGAAAGCGGAAAACAAATACATGCATGTGCATTTGCATTTAGACTCCATGCTAGAGTTGATTTAGGAAAAGTGCATCTAGTGTGTGCTCTCTGCTCTATGTTGAAAGATTTCTATTTCTCTTTCCTTAGTAGCTAGGATTTTCATTGAAAAAAGAAAGTAAACGACTGTTTATCATCTTAGATTGCATATTTAGGAATTGCATATCTACATCACGCAGTGAACCTTAAAGGAAAACTTCTTAAGAAAGATCAATTGTAAAATAAATCTCAATGAACATAAAAACACTTTGGAACCTAATGCACAACATTTAGAAGTCTAGGCTAGAGACGTATTCCGGCGTCGTAAAGCCTAGTAACTATCGTTTTCATCGTAGGTTGGGTGATTCCTCCTCTTTGAGATGATAAGTGCCAATACGGACTTGTGCTCCCACGTACCATCTAGTATATATTGGGAGACCACGATAGGCTACATCCTTTATCCTTAGGAAGCCGTGTCTGCCACCCTATCGATTGCAATGCACTAAACACAACATTCGGGAAGATTGACTGCCGTACCTAAAAATTATTCTGCAGTTTTGCAATTCGTTTGGTTATCCCTCTGTCTAGATTTCTAGAGTAGTCACTTTCGTTCCTTTTCAGACTCCTTGAAAGAAAAGGTCCATCTGAGCACTTGTCACTTCAGGCTCATTAAAAATCGAAGGCGACTAGAGTCATCTTTAGCTTTTTCTCGACTCTTAAAAATTTAAAAAGCAAGTTGTGTCAAAGAGTCATAAAATTTATTTTAATCGGAACAATGTCACTATTCCCTTGTTGGTCTTAGGTTGAGAAAATGGAGTCCACCAATCAAGGATTTCCCATTGGGGGAAATCCTAGTCCCTTCTCTTCTTAAGGGGATGTTGGTGCACCTCATATGGCTACATTGTCCCTTCCAGGACTTACAATTGGCTTGCTAGTATGGCTTTTCTCGACCTTTGTCATTCAAAGCACTGTGATTCCTAAGCAATCAAGTAGCAACCAGATGATACTAGAGTTACCCCCCAACCTTCTACTTTGTTTATTTCTCCCTATCCTTCTTCCTCTTCGCTTGGTGAAGCTAGTAAAACTAAGAACCAAGTAACTGAGAAGAAGAAGAAAGGGAAGGAGAAGAAGAAGAAGAAGCCAATGGAGAAAGGGGGAAACCATGCATCTTCTAGAAAAAATCCACACACTGCACCCTCCAAACCTAAATCTCCATGTGTCATTTGCAAAGGAGACCATTATCATCGAGATTGTCCCTGCATCCCATGGATCTTGAGGGACTGGTCTCCCCGCTTGCACAATCCGATGTCCTCAACCTCTGACGATCATGTTGAAAGTACACCGTCAACTAGTGAAAATGAAGTCAATGGACAAAAAGGAAGATCTAAATTTCCTTGTAGATTGTGTGAAGGCGATCATGCCATCCACCATTTTCCCTTCCTTAAAGAAGCTAAAAGAGTCTTGGATAACTGTCCTGGGTCACCGTAGCGACTTCCTCCTAGATACAAGAAACTCTTGCCGAGTCCATCGCTAGTTGAAAATCCGACTGACACACCTTTGTTGTTGGTTGAAGCACCTATCATTGAAGATAAACCCTCTAAGTCCACCCCGGACCAAAGTCAACAGGTCGAGATGGTAGTCGACCCAGTCTTGTCTTCAGAAGGTCCACCTTCAGTTGATACTGTCACCAAAGAGGATGAGAATGACACCGTTCAAATTCTTTTCGTCAACACAGAATCCGATGAACCTAGGGGAAATCTACCCATTCCTTTACCATAGGAAGGAATTTCATCAGAGATTTATCTGGCTGTTTGTTCGTTCCCTCCTCTAAGAAATCTAGTCATTTTCTTCGATTGGAATCTACTAGGCAGACCCCACCTACCATCTAACATACCATTCTGAATCATAGTACAAGCTTACAGAATGATCATGGTTGGTACTATCATAGATGAAGGGGCTTCTGTGAGTATCCTTTCCTCAACTGCTTGGAAAGCACTTGGTTCGCCATCGCTTCTTCCTGAGATTCGAAATCTGACAGGATTCAACAAAGGAACCAGTCGACCATTAGGGATCCTTCCAAATTTGCCTATAACTTTGAGAAGGAAAACCGTTCATCTAAATGTGATGGTAGTCCAAGGACCTTTAGATTGCAATCTAATCCTTGGGCATGACTACATTTATAGCATGGGAGCTGTTGTTTCCTCACTCTTGCAAGTGATGAGTTTTCTGCATGAAGGCAGAGTGGTCCAGCTCGTAGACCGGCTTTCATTCCCCAATTCACACATATCTATTAGTCAAGTGCCATCCCTAACTGGTCTTTTTGCACAAGGAATGTCTCATCAATCTCCAGTTCGTCCACCTGATGAGCGCGAGTGGTTTGGTGATTGTGACTGAAACCCAGGGGGCATGCACCCTAGTCTGCTTCGGCAGAAAAACTTTAGGTATAGGGTAGGTTTCTGCGAAGGATATATGACTAGTGTAACACACCCATCCGTTTAGGAAAATGGGATTAGACTGGAATAAGATTCCCTCGTCAAAGTTATGTGAGTGAATGCGTCCCACCATTCACCTTTGTCTATTTCGATGGACAGAGCCAAGGAAGTGTTTTGTCTGCAAATGCGGATGGAGCAATCTTGCAGATGTGAGAACTTTCATATGGTAACCTGGAAACTCTACTTTTCTTTATACCTGGGGGCATGCAAACTTTTTCATGCAAGTGAAAAGCGACCTTTTATTTTCGTAGTTTGTAGGCTTATTTTCTTAGTTTGTAAGCTCTCAACCCTTTAACCTCATAGGTGGGTCGTTCCTAGCTTGCATAATAAAGGATCCAGAGAAAATTTGCGCATGGGGCAAGCTCCCTAAAAAATGAACCTACTGATGAGAGATATCCTTATTATATGACTAGCACAAGTAGTTTTATGTGAAGTTTAAGCTTGTTAAAAAATAAACCTAGCAATGAGCATATGTTCCACTAGAGTTTAAGCTCATTAAAAAATGAACCCACCTTCGGTAAATAACCATTGTGATCGCATAATTATCAGCTTTTGAACCTTGGTTGTGTTCTTACTATCACCTCCACTCTTTTTTAGTCGATCATACACCTCCATTTGATTGTTTACCCCTTTTGAGGAACAACTGCAACGAGTGATTCTATTAGCCACCTTCTTTACACTGCCGTGATTGAAAAAAGTTCCAAACATTACCTGGAACTAGCTGCTATCCGAAAACATCACTCATTGCTCAGAAAACGAGTCTCCTTTAAGCTCTTTTCATCTGACTCGTAAAATATGAAAATATTGCTGAGCAATTGGCCTCTCTAGCGCGTTAAAGTGATTGGAAGTGCCATCCCTCGTCTAGATTTTAATCTTTTTGGACCTGAGGGATCATTACACAAAAAGATCGAGTGTTTGTCTTGTTTGGCTCGTTAAAAGGGGATTATATTATGAAATAGGAATACTGGAGTTTCATTTCTGTCTCTTTTCAGACTCTCTAAAATTGAAAAGGACCAAGTTATCTTTGTTGTTAAAATCATTAAAACAATAGCGACAAACTTGTCCATGTAGACAAGAGCGAGTTTCACTGTCGCTAGACATAGTGATAGGTTTGCCCGAAGGGAAAATTATAGAACAAGTATATGTTATTCTCCTCAAGCTTGACAAAAATAAAGAGGTACTAGTCAGTAATGACTAGGGAAAAATAGGGAAGAAAACTTAAAGAAACTTTATGGGTAGCAGGTCGCTCTTGAACATGACACTTTCACTCCATCACCACGATTGAGTCGGGTTGGGTTATTCCGTTCACCGGTCATATCACCATTGGTCCTTCGTACCATCCATTTTTGGGGTTAGCGCTACCAATCCATTTTAGTGTCGCCAATATGTTCAAGAGAAGTCACTCAGAGAATTCACCAACCCAGCTTATGTCTCATCTGCTACAATACCTTCACACTTCATTCTTTCATGATCGCCACCCTGAACCTTGTATCATCAGATCATTTTCACCTCCACTAAATCATTTGCTCCGTTTCGTGTCATAGATGTGGGATTCATTAAGGCCCTCCTATGACGGGTCACTTCTTGTCGACATCAGCTCATTATCCAAGAAGTCGACTTAGGAACAACCCTTTTAGTACTTTGAAGCTTGCATGCCTCAATGGCAAGTTTCTCACTTCCGACGATAGGTTTAAATCAATGGCCTTCGAACGAAAGATTTTGCGCGGTGTTCGACATCAACTCATGTATTCACACCACGTGAATTGTACTGCAGTACCTTGAGGGTCATTATCATTATCGGTGATTTCTCTCGCGCCTGTTAACAACTTACATCATTGGCTAGTAATCAGGCAATGTCTTTCCATGTTCGAAATTAGAACATCCTTTCACATGGATTTACTTGTACTTCGAGCGAAGATTGAACTAGTTTGAAGACCCCGGATCTAGTTTCATCCATTTGGGCTGAGATATATTAAGGAAAATAAAGACATCAAACGTACATCATAGCTACACAGATAATCATCCAAGCCAAGGGATGATGGCTCTACCAGAATCATCAGTCTGCCACACAGACGGTTGTCTGTCCTATGTACATGAAAATGAATTTATAAAGCTGA
>APFE030567801.1:2329-75966 GCA_000404065.3 Pinus taeda
AAATGGACCCAGAGAAGATTACAGCGATCATGAGTTGGCCGTCACCAAAGAGTTTATTCGAGGTACGTAGCTTTCACAGTTTAGCAAGTTTTTATAGAAATTTCATTAAGAATTTTAGTGAAATCTGCGCGCCAATGCTAGAGACCATCAAAAAGGCCAGCCAACCTTTTTGCTGGACTAAGGCAGCAGAAGACAGTTTCCAACTTCTGAAGCGGAAAATAACGGAGAGGCCAATCTTGAGGCTGCCCGATTTTAGCAAACCTTTTCAAGTTTGGTGTGATGCAAGCGGGACAGCTATTGGTGCTGTACTCAGTCAAGAGGACAGACCAGTGGCGTTCTTTAGTGAGAAAAAATGAAAGTCGGCAGAAGTATTCGTCATATGATAAAGAATTTTATGCAGTGGTTCAAGCCTTGAAGCATTGGAGGCACTACATACTAGGTAATGAGTTCGTTTTTTTCTCTGATAATTCTACGTTACAGTACATAACATAGCAGCACAAACTGAACCATAAGCATGCCAAGTGGGTGGAGTACCTGCAAAGTTTCACTTTTGTGTTGAAGCACATAAGTGGGCAAGCCAACAAAGTGGTGGATGCTTTAAGCAGAAGAGCCTTGCTCTTACAAGAAAGTGGCATACAGGTGATGGGATTTGAGTATTTGAAGGATTTGTACCAGATGGACGCGGATTTCAAGGAAGCCTTTGAGGCATGCCAAAATCCTGTCTTAAGGAATACAAGCCCATGGCTAGATTTTAATTTACAGGAAGGATTATTATTTCGAGGTGGAAAACTATGTATTCCGAATTGTTCGATGAGGGAAAATTTAGTAAAAGAGAAACACAGTGGCGTTTTAGCAGGACATTTTGGCGTTGATAAAACGTTGGAACAGCTAGGACATTTTTATTACTGGCCAAAAATGAGCCGGGACGTACAGAGGTATGTAACCAGGTGTAAAATATGCCAACTGGCGAAAGGACACAACCAGAATACTGGATTATACACACCCCTACCAGTTCCAAGCAGGCCGTGGGATTCAGTCAGTATTGACTTTGTCCTAGGATTGCCGAGAACGCAGCGGGGATATGATTCAGTGATGGTGGTGGTGGATAGGTTCTCAAAGATGGCTCATTTCATTCCTTGCCGGAAGACTAGCGACGCCACAAACGTGGCACACCTCTTCTTTACAGAAGTAGTTCGATTACATGGCTTACCTAAAACTATAGTTTTAGACAGGGATGTGAAGTTTACAGGGCATTTTTGGCGCACCCTGTGGAAAAAGCTGGGCACACAGTTAAATTTCAGTTCTGCGTATCACCTGCAGACTGATGGACAGACAGAGGTGGTGAACAAGAGTTTGGGCAACTTGTTACGAAGCTTGACAGGAGAAAACTCGCGATTATGGGATCGAGCTCTTGCCCAGGCAGAATTCGCTTATAATGATTCGCCTAATCGAAGCACCGGTCTTAGCCCATTTCAAATCTTGTATGGTATGCATCTGCGAGGAGTACATGAATTACGAGATTTGGGACAACTAGAAAGGAGAAGTGCAGACGAAGAAGATTTTTCCGAAGCAATGAGCGAACTGCATGAAAAAGTTAAATTAAGATTACAGGACAGCACGCAGAAATATAAGCAGCATGCAGACATAAAGCGGCGTGAGGTACATTTTGAGATTGGAGACGAAGTCCTTGCGCATTTGCGCCGGGAATGGTTTCCTAAGGGTACGTATAACAAACTGAAATTCAAGAAAATCGGCCCATGCAAAATTCTGCGCAAATTTTCAGCGAATGCATATGAAATTCAGTTGCCACCTGATATAGGTATATCACCCATATTCAACGTGGCAGACCTGTTCCCATATCATGCCCAAGCGGAAGAGAATAGAATGGTACAACCACGACGGGACACCCAGTTCGAGAGCAGTCTTTGGAAGAAACAGTTGCCTTCGGTCAGGACCCATGAAATCGAAGGAATCATCAGCACACAGGTAGCCAAGAAGACGCGCAGGAAGGAGTATCTGCGTTACCTCGTCAAGTGGAAGGACCGTCCAATGGAGGACAACTCCTGGCTCGACGAGACACAGATTCGGAAGGCTGGCTACTCGGTGGAGGAACTCATGGAACGGAGCCATGAGATCCCTCTTTTACCCCGGCAGCCTGATGCAGGAGCATCTAGTCGACATGGTGAAGACCGAGAGAGGGCGAACAAAGTTTCTGAAGAAGATAGGGGAAGATGAATAGTTCATTAAATGGACAGCAAGCCTGTCAGAGTTCTTCTGTTTTTATTTAATTTCTTTCATGGTCAACTACAGCATTAAACTCTGTTATCTTAATTTCTGTTTATTTTATTTTAACTATTGTAACAGGTCTTAGTTAGAGATGTTAAAAGTAGATTAGTGTCAATAGGCGATGTAAACAGCAAACCCTTATGGTATAAAGGAAACAAAGTAAACTAATGAATAGTTAAGAAACGTATGCCTGTAGCAACTGCCAAACAAACTGTAATAGCATAACCACCAACAGTTGTCTAACTGCCTACAACTATTGTACAAAAAGACCAACGAGAGAACCCAGAGAGGTTCAACTGCAGAGCATGTGAATGAGAATAATAGAAATACATACATTTTCCTTCATCTAAATTCAGTGCACAAATAAACAAACTGTTCAAATATTTATGTCCTCTGTAACAGAATTTACATACGTATTACTGTACATTCATTTCATTTCAGGCAATTACAATAACAGTGCTTTACGACCCCCAAGAGTCTAACGACTAGCCGAGACCGAGAGTGAGCATAAGACGGGAAGAAGCAAACAAATACCGAAGAACGCACCAGACCAAAGTCGAAGCCGAGTAAGCAACAAAACCAACTATAAATAAATTTATATGCTATTGTACATTACATTGAAATCCTGCATAGTCCAAATTACATGAAAATTGTGCAACGAGGGTTCATCGAACCGAGTTACAAAAGACTCATAGAAACCCTCCTAGTTACGGCTACGGGTTGGAGTTACCCCAACACACTCAAACTCGAAAAATACACAACGAATATACAACAGGCGAAAAACAAATACAACTAAGATTGAAGAGCCGTAGTAAGAAAGTGAAACAAGGACAGAGCTACTCGGGCGGTGTCAACTGTAACCTTTGCGGAGCCACGGGAACCGGCCGCACCTGCAAACACAACATAAGGTTGAGGTTAGGGTTTGTAACTAAACAATACCCTCGCACCAGAAAACGATATCATGAAACTGTAAAGAAATCAAAACCCTGTGTATGGCTGAGGTGAAGAGACCATACCTGAAGTGAGTCGAAACCCATAAGCTTGCAGAACCGAAGCATTGACCCTGACCACAGAGGGGCTGCGGAACATTAGTTCCAGCACAAATAGAGAATAAAGAAATATAACAAGAAACAAAATAATACCTGATTTACAGAGCCGAGCGCCGGAGAAGAACCAGGTTGAGAGACCATCGAACTAGGCATTTGGCAACTGAGCGGACCAGACATCATTCACTACCAGCATTCACCACAAATTCACTAAAACGACCAGAATAGACAGTATTTACAAGAGTAAAACCAACAAAGCTCACACAGTCATGAAAACGAGCTAAATGCGCAGTGGAGGAACCGTAACTTACCAACAATACCTGAAGTGAATACACAGGCTCCCACAGTAATGATTTGACAGAGTTAAACAACATTGTTTCACCATAAAACCAGCGGAGCTCAACAGGGTTTCACCACAGGTAGAGAAATCAGAGGCGGAGCCAAAACCAGAGCGAGACCACAGAGAGCAAGTGACAAGGTAAGAATGACAGGATAGGCGCGAACCGGCGGAGAAAAGTGAATTAAGTGAATTAGGGTTTGTAAACTTCGAGGAGGGCAGGTGTCATAAGGAGAGGCCAAGCAAAGTACCGTGAATTGATTATCAATCACCTACCAAAATCAATTGCAATCACCTTATATCCGAACCTAATTAGTAGTGTAGGTCCACGTAAGTTGGGGTAGCACGGGACCACGTGGGCTGGCCCCATCAAAATTTGTCCTTTTGTTATGCATTGATTGAGATGGATGTTGCCAGAGAATGATATGAAAAAAATTCAGGAGACAGGGGAGTTCCTAATTTTTCTATAGCACTGTAGAATATAGTTGGAAACTTGCACATACGAACACATTTTTTTCCATGCTCTATGTTGTAGAATTTAATGTTTATAGATGCAATGGAGGTCTAGACAAATGAGTCTCTACTCATGGAATTATTTATTCTTCACTTTACAAAGATTGGAACGGAGTTGCAAGACAATGAGTCATATATTTTTGCCAACTTGGCTAAGGTATTAAACAAAACAATGCCATGTAGATGGTTTGAGACGGAGAAGGAAAGACAACGATTCTTACAAAATATCTATTTCCATTATTTGTGGTTGAGCAATAAATTTCTGTTGGTGAGGCAAGCAATCATGACAACATCCAATTAGAGACAATGGAATAACAAGACTAACAAGACTTAAAAGACGGTGTACAATTATGTAATATTTCTTTTTTTGATAAAGTCAAATGGACAAATTTACTCATGGTATTTACTCTGGTATCTGCCCTGGTATTTGCTTTCGAGGGAAAACCATAAAATAATGTTTCTAGAGAATCCATCAAGCCTATAAAAAGGGATAGGAGCTAGGCATTTGGGACATCTGGAGTTCATCAATCTTATTGTGTTTTGTTGAGAACTTGGCTTGGCCAGTTCTAGTTTGATCCAGGACGAAAACCCCACGGTGATCTTTGTTGGGTGGATCCATCCAAGATTCACAAAGTGCTTCAATATTTTAGCTTAGTCATTTGATGAGCAGTTGTACATGCCATTGGTAGGGGCTTCAATATTACTTGTATGGGCATGTATCATATTTACAACTATTAATATAAATAAGTGGCTGCATTTTTCTTTCTCGGATTCCTTATGTTTTGTATTTTGGGTTGAAGTATTCTTAAGAAACTATAATGTGTCACATCTATTGAAAATTTTGCACTCTGGAATCTTAGAGTGGTATCAGAGCTAGTTTTCCTGTATGAGCATTTATTGCAGATTGATTGAGAGTTTGAAGAGAAACTAGTTTTCGGTGATCGTCTATAATCATTCTAGCTAAAATCTCGTTATTTTCAGTGGTTATAGCCACCATAATTAACCATGGCAAAGAAATTGTTTTCCCATCATTGAAGTTTGATTTGCAGGTGATTTTTTTTTTAAAGATCGAGATGCCAAAAGAAGCTTATCGTGAGATCGAATTATGCCATATCATTGAAGACTATATTCTTCAATTGAGTAAATTCACAAATTTACTGAGCCAGATTTAATTGGAAGGTCGAAGAAGAAATTGTTTTGGCCAAATTATTATTATTTGGTTTATTCTTCTAAAACCCCAGATCAAATAATATTGTGTGGAGTTAAAGGCACCGAACGTCTTTGTAATTAAGAGCGGAGGATTGATCTACCCTATTGAAGCCATATTTGAAATTTCAAGCTGGTGCCTGCCTGATCTTAAAGGGAGGACAAATTTTCCACTGGATTGTGAAGAGTGCTAAGTTATGTTAAAGGGGAGAATTCGAAATTGTGTGACCTGCTAGCATTGACATTCTCCAAAGGTCGATCTGTTTTATTTTTTTAATTGTTTTCAAACATAACCCGGAGATGGTTAATGGGTCAAGTTTGGCTCACTGAAGCAACCAAGAACCATTGCCGAGTGTGGACCGAATCTCCATTTCTGCTGGACGAAGATACTGCGTGGGCAGTTTATATGGCTGATTAAGATTCGAAGCTACACAATTGGGTGGCTGAAGTTTCCAAAGCTCCGTAACTGCCATTTTTCAGAGGGTAAAACCTGCTACAAGAAAGGGTCATTTCTATTATTTGAGGCCGCATTCATCTCCAAAAAAGTCAAGACTGAACCAGAGAACTGAAATTTTCTAGAGACAAAGACGGAATTGAGAAAATTGCTTCACCACTTAATTGTCTGGATGATGAGACAACTTGTCTAGGCCAGAATTCACATAGGAAAAAACATAGGTTGTGAAAACCTGGCCCCAAAAACCTCCATGTGTAAATTTACTATTTTATCTCTATTTTTTTATTTTTATTTTTAATTTAAATATTGTATGTGATTTGATGATTGGAGAAGCATGTTATGGGAAATAACATGCGTTGTCAAAGTATCACGTGTTGTGAAAATCTGGGCCCAAAAACTCTATCCATAATTTTTACAATTTTATTTCAATTTATTAAAATTATTAATTATTAATTTTATGTTTTATTTTATTTTTTTATTATTTTTTTAATGTAATTGGATCATTGGAGAAGAATACCATGGGTGAAACCATGGATTGAAAAAACCTACAGCCCAAAAACTTAAATTTACTATTTTATCTCAGGTTATTTTTAATTATTTTTATTTTTTAATGTAATTTTACAAGTCAAAATGTTTGCATAACACAATATATGTATACTTATGAGTTCGATATTTAAAAAATATTTACATATATAACTACTACACATCTAACATCTCACACTTACACATCTAGCACCTACACGTCTAATGCCTACATATCTACCCCATGGTGCATCATAGAGCACCTCTAGGCACAAAAAAAAATTAAGGTTAAATTTTAAGAAAAAGATGTCTTATGCAATAGAAACAAAAAGAAATTTAAAGTTAAATTTTAAGAGAAAGATGTCTTATGCAATAGAAAAAAAATAAAAAAAATTAAGGTTAAATTTTAAGAAAAATATGTCTTATGCAATAGAAATAATTTCAATCATAGAAATTATTTATTCTCATTTCCCATTGTATTTTTAATAATTTTAATCATAGAAGTCAAAACCAATGATCGCTCGAGCTGCTGCGCGCGGACAAGGGTTTCAGCATCGCAGGCATCTGGTTCCTCAATCATCGCCCATGGCCCCTCCGGAGGCTCCACCGGAGGGGAACGACATTCAGCAGGCCTTTTCAAATCTGGTAAAATCACTACCTCCTCAGCGCCCACGACCTGCTGTTACAAAATTTGTTAAGAAACTTGATGGCCTTCAGGAAGTTCACTTGCCTCCTACTCTACCTCGCTTGGCCGCTCTTTCGCTGGCAGAAAAAGGGCTCATTGGACAGTTCACGGGCCTCTGGCCCTCTCTGAAAACCGTCCAGAGATGGGTTGAGAGAAACTGGTCAGATAAGATACAAGGGAAAATATCCATAAGATTCTGCGGGAAATGGTATTATACATTTCACTTTGAATCCAAAGAAGACAAGGATTTAATCTTCAGAAACCGGCCCTATTTTATGGACTCTAGGGGCCTGTATCTCAATAAATGGACCTCTAATTTTGATCCCGAGCTTGATGTGCCCAACGTTGTCCCAGTTTGGGTCCGACTCCCTCACCTCCCCCTCCACTGCTGGGGGGATGACTCGGTTCGAGCCATAGGGAATGTAGTGGGCAAATATGTTGACCGAAGCGAGCCCAAGGACAACATGCAAGCTTGTGCTCGGATCTGTGTGGAAGTGGATCTCGGAAAAGGCCTCCCTGAAGCCATCAAGCTAAAAGTGGACGACTAGAGCCATATTCAACAGTTGGATTACGAGCAGATCCCATTCAAATGCAAGGTATGTCACGAGCACGACCACTTTGCAAATCGATGTACTAAGCTTATTAATGTTGAAAATGATTCTCAAGAGGAACAATGGGAAGTTCTTAAAAAAAAGAAATCGGCCTCCCTGGCCAAAGTCACCCAAGAAGCAGGCCCATCGACTTCAGCTGAAGGCCATCCTCCCTCCTCCCCTCATGCACCCTCCAAATCTTCCCCCAGCGCCCCTATTCCGCCCCCTTCATCGAACCCCTTTTCAATTCTTTCTCTCCCTGAAGACCATTCTCTTGACCCTCCCTCCCATGAGAGCCACCCCCAAAGCCCTCCCAAATCCTCCCTGCCCCTGATCACCTCCTCTCAGCCCCTTCAGGATCCTCCTATAAACAGAATTACCAAAAGCTCTTCAAAAGATCATGGAGGATCGAGTGATACTTACAAGAAGCCTGGTCCGGGCAGGAAATCCGCCAAGCAGCATCGGGATGAGAACACGTAGAAAGACATCGCTATGGGAACCCAGACACCCATAGAATCCTTCATCCTGAGTCAACATGATAAAGAAACAACCAATAAAGAACAAGGGGTGCGAGCACCACCCCGGACATCACACCTGCAATGATAAAAATCCTGTCTTTGAATAGTAGGGGATTCGGGCACCCCTCCAAGATAGTTTCCCTCAGAGATCTCATTCACCAAGAGAAGCTTGGAATTATTTTGCTGCAGGAAACTAAACAAGGCCAGCGGGAAATGAATGGTATCGTTGAACAACAGAAACAGTTTAAATGAAGTCTCAGCAAAGCAAGAGGAGCTTCAGGTGGTATATCCACTATGTGGAATCATAACATATGGAATAGCAAGTCGGAAACCATCAACCAGCACTGGATCAAAACAGTCTTAGAAAACAAGGAAGACATGCAAACTGTAATTATTTATAATATATATGTGCCCAATCATTACAGAGACAAGGATCGCTGCTGGAGTGATCTAAAGTCTAATATTGACGAAGAAGAGTGTTCTAACATCATATTGGGTGGCGATCTCAATCTAATCCTCCATGCCAATGAAAAGAGAGGTGACACTTTCATAGCAGATCAATACAAAACCAGCTTGGAAAATATTATGCAAGAAAACGATCTAATGGATATCGTTCCCAAAAATCGGAGATATACATGGAGCAACCGCCAGTTTGGAGCAGGCAACATCATGGAATGTTTAGACAGAATATTAATTAATGTCTCGTTGCTTTCCAGATTTTCGGTTGGGTTTGCCAGCGTTTTATCATGTCCTGTATCAGATCACTTTCCCATCACGCTCACGCTGGAAAAGCACAGCAATTTGGGGCCAATACCCTTCAGGTATAGCTCTCTTTGGAATAGCATACCAGCAGTAAATGAAATAGTTCTCAGAACCTGGAGACAGCATGTAGAAGGATCCCCTGGATTTATCTGGGAGTCCAAACTAAAAAGAACCAAGCAGGCCATTAAAGAATGGGCCAAAACAAGTTATAAAGAACCTGAAGAAGAAAAAAAGGAGCTTAAAAATAATCTCAATAGCATGCAAAAGGAGATAGAAGAGTTTGGACTCACCCAAGAAAGCAAACAACAAGAAGACGACCTCTATTCACAGTTGTGCCGAATTAAAAAAGCAGAGGAACTAAAATGGAGGTTAAAATCTAGGCAATTGTGGCTGCAGGAAGGAGACAGAAATACAACGTTCTTCCATAAACAATCAACTGCTAGAAAGATAAGGAATAGTGTAAGCTACATTATAGATGCTAAAGGAAACAAACAAGAGAACCAGGAGGCCATTCCAAGGGAAACAACCGAGCATTTTCGAGACCTTCTAACAGAAACCAAAGATCAGGAGGATTACAATGACCTTTTACAACATCTCCCTGTGGGGATTAGCAAACAAATAAATGACAGCTTAACCAAAGAGATTGACGAAGAAGAAGTCAGAAGATCGGTTTGGGCTCTTCAGCCTGATAAAGCCCCAGGTCCAGATGGCTTCCCCATATGTTTTTACCAAACGTTCTGGGGAATCATTAAAAGAGATCTGACAAAAATGTTAAAGTGGACTCAACGAAAGTGCAAAGTAGGGGGATTCACCAATGCCACACATCTGGTCCTTATTCCTAAAGAAAATAGACCCTCGTCATTTACCAGATTCCGCCCAATATCTCTTTGTAATTCTTCCTACAAAATTCTGTCCAAAGTTATCGCCTCCCGCCTCAAGCCCTTTCTCCCATCCCTCATTTCTGATAACCAAGGGGGGTTCATAGCAAACCGCCACATAATTGAATCCATCCTTCTAGTACAAGAAGCCATTCATTCGAGCCAATCCAAGAATGAAAAAGGATTTGTTCTCAAACTAGATTTGGCCAACGCTTTTGATAGAGTGAGGCACTCCTATCTCTTTGTAGTCCTGAAGAAGATGGGATTTGACGTAGGCTTTCTGAACCTCATCAAAGCCTGTATTACCAGACCTTGGATCACCCCCCTTGTCAATGGCAGACCAAGAGAAGCTTTCCAATCCACCCGTGGCCTTAGACAAGGTTGCCCCCTCTCACCTTACCTTTTCATTATGATGGCTGAATCATTTAGCAAATTGCTGGACTTCCATCGGAGAGTTGGTCTAATAACAGGAATAAAATTCGGGAATGGAGTGAAGAATATCAATCATTCGCAATTTGCTGACGATACCTTGCTAATTGGGGGGGCCTCCATCACAATAGCTAGGTGCTTCAAAGCCCTTCTGGACAAATTCATGGATTACTCTGGCGGCTTGGTAAATCAGCAAAAAAGTTGGGCTTATGGCTGGAACACATCAGTGCAGGTCCTCCACAACATAGCATCAACATTTGGGATCTCATGTCACTATGACTGGTCTCATTTTTCATATCTGGGCATTCCTATAAGCGCAGGGCACTTAAGGGCAGAAGTTTGGGATACTATAATCGATAAGATGAAAAGGAAAGTCCAGTAGTGGGGCTCAATGTGGCTGAACCCAGCTGGCCGCATCATTCTTCTCAAATCTGGTATATCCTCTTTGCCTCTATACCATTTCACTCTTCTCCAAGCCCCAGCCTCCGTTCACCACAAAATGGAAGGCATCCTCAGACATTTTTTATGGAAAGGAGGGAAGCAGGAAAAAAAAAATTCAATCTGATCAGATGGATGCAGGTAATTCAACCCCGGGACCGAGGTGGTCTGGGCATTAGATCCCCTAGATTCCTCAATTTAGCATTTGGAGGAAAAATTGTTTGGAGACTCATAACTGGTCTCCCTGCTTGGTGCAAAAGGGTCCTGGAAATCAAATATTTAAATTATCCAAGCCATCACCTCCTCGATCAAGACATCCCCAACAGAGATTCCACCAAAATCTAGTGCTTATGTAAGAAATCAATTCCCATAATCACTCAAAATACCTCCAAAATTCCTAAGGGAGGAGCCAACATTAACATTGGAGCGGACAAAATCATGGGGCAGCAACCCATCAATACGTAAGCAGGAGTCAACCCTATCCTCTCTTTTTTCGAAAGATCTGGTATCCATCATTTGAATCAGATCTCTCAGTGGGATCCTTCAACCCAACTCTGGGCTGGATGGTCCTTTCTAGCTATTCCCAACAATCTCCAAGTCAGCCTGTCAGCTCTTCAATTTCACCTGCATAGCATAGCTCCTGTAAAAAAATGACTTAGATGGCTTCAGCTGGGACCCTACCGGATCTTCATACACCATTAAGGCTGCTCACCATCTCCTCTACAGCAGCAACCACCCGATGCTGATCTGGAATCATTGGAAGGCTGTTTGGAAGTCCGAGGCTCTTCCAAAAATCAAATTTTTTAAAGGCAAGATTCTTACCGCTGAAAATCTGCAAAGGAGGGGCATCATCGGCCCTTCTCGCTGCCCCAATTGTATGGTTGCAGAGGAAACCATTCCTCACCTTTTTATTGGCTGCCCCTTTGCCACAGAATGTTGGGGAAACTTATATCAGAACAACCAGATTCCTTGGACCAGCCGACACACCATAGGCGAAATCTTACAAAAATGGAAAAAGAATTTCCCATGGCAGAAAAGAAAGAACAGCATAGCGAAGAGGGTATGGGACCTTCTTCCCTATACCATGGTATGGAACCTATGGTTGGCCCACAACCGAAAATTTTTTAAGGACAAGGGATCGAATGCTAGAAGCATTTGCAGTAAAGCAAGGGGTCTTGCCCTTGAAATCATATCGGCCAAAAATCAGAGGGGAATAGACATCACCGAGCTCAGTGTGGAGGAACAAAGTTTCATTGGGCCCTTATTGGACTTGCACAACAGCAGGCACACAGGTAGCATAGCTAGCAACAGACAAAATGCCGTCCCTCAGAAATGGAAAATAAGGCTAAAAGAAAATGAGTTTGCTGCCTGGATCCAACATTCCAAAAGGTACAATCTTTTTTTTTTACGGGGCTTCAAAGTCGAATCCAGGGGTTGCAGGGGCTGGAGGAGTGATTCTCAATGAAAATGGAGAAACTATTTTATCATATGAACGGGGTTTAGGACATATCTCCAATAACAGGGCAGAAGCCCTTGCACTATATCAGGGACTTCTTCAACTCGGGAAGTTAGGTATCAAAGCAGCCTCCATCTTTGGAGATTCAGCAATGGTCATCAGTTCCATGGCCCAGAAGAAAGAACCCCTCAATGTGCGCCTTCAGCAGACCTTAAGCCGCTGTCAATGTCTAGCTCACCATATGAAAGATCTTCGTTTCTATCATGTTTTACGTAGCTTAAATAAAGGCGCAGATAACTAGGCTAATAAGGCGTGTGCTAGATCACAGGGCTGCTTAGCTTGCAACGGAGTGGAGACTGTCCATTATTTGCCATGACTGTCTACAACATATCTCTCAACCAGCCTTGCACCAAACCAACAAGGACAGACGCAACAGAAGGATTGAAGAATCTTAACTCTCTCATTGTTATTAAGATAGACAAAGGTTTCAGGAGTGCTCCAAAACCAAGGGAATGAGATTCCAGCTAGGCGGTCGCCTCATCAGAACCCACCGCTTCAGCATTCTCGACACAGTCCCATCTTTCTCTAACTCTTCTCAAAATAACGCTCAGTATATGCTCGGCGTTTGCATCCCTCCCACATGGATTCTCTACTCGGGCAACATCCTTCAATTACAGAGCATCAAGAGCAGAGTTTCCACGGCAAAGCATCAGGATCAAGCCTCGGTCCACTTAGGAATTGTTCTCTTGCCCAGTTTTGTCGCAGATAAACCAGAATCCACAATTAAACAATCAGGCCCCTTCTCTTCATTGGTGCAGAACAGTTAGGCATGTCATTTTGGCTTCTCCTTATCTATCAAAGTCAGGCACAACAATCACCTTATTATTAAGTGAAAATGCTCTGCAAATGTTGTTTTTTAGTTTTCCAATTTGTCAGGATATACAGTAGCTTAGTTTTCATCTTAAAGCCTAAGTGGCGGGAATCAGGAGGATGTTGTAAATCTCTCACTCCTAGCACCACTTGGCGAATAATCATGTATTACAGGAGAGCAGACCCATTCTCTCCTCTTTTTTTCGAAACGTAATATAGAAACCGATGATGTTAAAAAAAAAAAAAAAATTTAATCATAGAAAGTATGTGTTGGGCATGGAATCCCCCCAAAGCATGTTTTGGAGCTTAAAGCCCAAGTTTTGACCAAATATTGTTGTAAAAGCTCCGCGAATTGCGGGTGCGAGGCGCGAAAGTACGATAGAGTCACAGGGTTGTCTGCCCTAGTTTTGTAAAGTAATGTCAACTGGATAGACCTATCCATGGTCCGCAGACCATGGAATTGTATAAATAGAGCAAGACTCTAAGTGTAGAAGATAACTAATAACGAAGAAAGAAGATGAAAGGATGAGAAGTCTAAGTGATTGAGTCAAAATGTAAAGTGTGTCTGTGGGTCGTAGAGTAGGAGAAGGCTTTGCAGCTGTGTGCGCAGAGGCCTAGTAGTCTATAGCTGAGTGCACGAACCCCTGCAGCTGAGTACACAGGACAGGTCGAGTCTGTAATCATTGGAAGAATCAACAAAGAGAAGTTTTGCTATAATTCTGTGTATCTTTCTCTAGTTTAATGCATGCTTGAATATAATTTACGAGTATGTTGTTTATTTACTGTGCGAACCTATATGAATGTTTTATATTGTTAAGTATAAATTAAGACATTTAAGTAGGTGAAGGTGCTTAATTGATACTGAAAGATAAATAAAATCTCAGGTAATAGTGCCAAACGTGGCACAACCCCTTGGTTAGGGCTGCGCGAAGGCGGGGTATCAGGGTGCAAGGAACAGAAAGTGCACGAAGCCACCTGCACGTAGGGAAAAAAAATGGACTAGTCGAACTCATCATACATCTCCAAGGTGCGGAAACCTAGTTCTAGCACCCTCCCATACTACTTCGGGTGAGACCTCAGTCCGCGCTCCGCGGACTGTTACCGAAAGGGCCAGCGGTATAGGGAATTGTTTGGCTAATTAACTCCAAACCTGGGTTAGCCCCCAACAAGCCAACAAATGGTTCCGTTGCCAAGCCCGAGATCTGCATAGAGATGTTTGATTTCGTATCACTGGAATCTGACAAAGAAAGGAATTGAAGAGTGGTTGGACAGAAATATTCACGAATTCGCAGCGTAGGAAAACAGGAATTCGTGATTATCAAAGGAAGAGTGGTTAGATTACTACTTGTATACAGAGATCCACAATTTCTTTTTTGCATCCTTCCCTACTGAGTTGTACGAGTGGATCGTGAAGCTAGCAGATAGCCAAGGAAGGTGTAGACTTGACAAACCTATTATGTGGACTCCAGAATAGGTTCGCAGATTGGAAGCATTGGAAGATCAGATCGCACATGTTGTCAATCACTGGCTCGATCGAATCATAGGAGGATTAATCACTGAATTTGCGATATATACTTCAGTCAGCTATAGTGAGGTAGAACGACGCTTCCTCAAGGGACCGCGAGGTAAGTACATTAAATCTTTAAACACTTAGACTAAAATACTACTATGTGAAAAGCAGGTTATGTGAATAACTTGATATTTGGGGCTACGCGAAGTGGGAGAATCTACATAAACGAAGGTAGCACAAAACTAGAGACTAGCCCCTTGATTTCACCTCCGCGAGGAGGCGAAGAAGAGCTCGCGAAGGTCTCGCCAAGAAGTGTGATCAATCTGATAAGGCAGAGAATTCCCCACATACCACCCCCACCCACACCACCACCAGTTTCACCGTCTTCACCCCCGACTTCGCCCATCCCACCTCCGCCACCACCGCGAAGCAGTATGGCCAGCACAATAAAGCTACCAGTGTTTAAGGGAGTAGGGAATGAAGATCCAGACCAATTTTGGTTCATGGTAAAAGCTGTATGGGAAGCATAGGGTGTCACAGACGACAATATAAATAAGGCAACGTTGGTCAGTGCTCTGCAGGATCGCGCACTGACCTGGTACATTAAGCATTCCAATGACAATCCGAAAGTGGGGATAACGGATATTCAAGCTGCACTAAATAAGGAATTTAGCAAGCCAAAATCGAAGGCACAGTCGATCATTGGATTCAAGGAAATCACAATGCTACTAGGCGAAACCCCGTGGGATTTGGATCAAAGATTGAAGTTGACAATTCATGAAGTGAACATGACATTAACAGATGGGCAACGCTGCGAATGGTTTGTAGCATCGTTAATGCCGCATCTGCAGAACGCGCTGTCACAACAAAGTCTAACCACTCAGGGTAAGGCTTTTCGAGGTCGCGATGAGATTGCATGAGACTCCAATACAAGATCCTAACCTGGGAGTCCAGTAGATTCATGCATAGTTGAAAAACTTGTGCCTCGAGATGCAGAGTTTGAAATAAGACAGGACGGCTCATCTAGAAGTGCATGACAAGGTATGGTGTGTAAAGTGCAATGGCCAGGGGCACGAAAAGGACCACTACCCGGTGTTCGCGAATTACCTCGCGGGAGGAGGACAAATGCAATTGAAACTGGAGGCACAAGTAGGACCAAGAGCGGCATCTGCATTATGGTGCACGATTTTTCAGATAGGAGGAAAGCATGCTACAAATAACTTGTAGAATTTCCCACTGTAGATCACCTGATAATGCAATATACTAAAGCAAAATACTTGATCTACTTCTATAAACAAACTTGCCGAAGCTTAATCCATTTTGAGAAAGATGAAATAGAACACATATAATAGAGAATGAGAAATCAATCACACATGAACCCAGAAGAATACTCTGGGGAAAGCCTCAGCTAAAAACCCCACTATCTATATTATCATACAAGTGGAAATATCTCCGGATTATACAAAGCTTTAGGTCACAAGCTATCCAGCTCTCAGTACAATCCCTCACTGTTGCTCATAGACAAAATAGACAACACATATGCCTTCCTTCAGTCCAATGAGCCTCCTATTTCCTTGCGCAATTTCTCTTGGGTCCTCCATTTGCAACCTGTGTGATTCTCACCTCACACACAACACACCAAACTCAGAAGTAACTGCGCAATCTCCAAGGAATGAATTCCTTCTGCATGCAAGAGATATCCTCAATGGAATATTCCTGCAACTAATAGTACATTGTCCCATCCTTTGATCTCAATTGGGTCTCTGAATGCACTGACATGCCTGAGTTATTTATGAGAGAATATTCAGTTATCTAAAGTACAATAGTTACATGCATGCATGCATTAACTAACTGAACTCACAATCAGTTCCACAAACTGTTGGAACTAATCTAACTGGACTTAACTCAGTTAACTGAGCTAACTAATTACAACTCACCCTGATCTCCTTAATTAAGGGATAACTTCCTCAATTAAAGGGATAATTGTTGCATGTCTTCACATAGACTTCATGTTTGATTTTCTTCAACTAATTAACTCAAGATGAGTTAATTAATTATTTTTCAAACAACTGCTAAGATCAAATTCGAATTTTAATTCTCAATTTTAGTTCAGGGACTAACTAAAATTGTAATGTATTCTGAAATGCTATTTATAGCAATGTTATTTTTAGCACTTCTATATTTAGCATTTCTTGTTGATATTTTCAACGCTCCCTCTCAATAAAAAAAGGATTATTTGTCACCCCAATGCTGTCTCTGTGGAACTCAAATTTGCATTTTGACAATGCCTTAGTCAAAATATCTACATCCTGCTCCTCGGTCGAAACATACAACAACACCATGATCCTCTTCACCACACAGTATCAAAGATGATGATACCGGTTATCGATGTGCTTGGACCTGTCATGAAATACTGGATTCTCAGAGAGTTTGATACAACTTTAATTATCGCAATAGATCACAGTTGGATCCATCCTCTGACCAAACAATCCAACTAGAATTTTTCGCATCCAAATGGCCTCACATGCTGCCTGATTGGAAGCCATGTATTCAGCCTCTGCTTAGCTAAGTGCAATTGACCTCTGTTTCCTGTTGTACCAAGAAACTGTAGTTGAACCAAGGTTGAAAATTCCTCCTGAAGTGATCATCCGGTCTGATGGACTCCCTACCCAATCTACATCTGTGAAGCCCTGAAGCTTCACTCCCTCTATCTGTCTGTACCATATTCCATACTGAGATGTGTCTCTGAGGTATCTTAGCACATGCTTCACTGCCTTCCAAAACAACTTGGTAGGTTGAACCATAGCTTGACTCAGCTGGTTCGTCGCAAAGCACAAATCTGGTCTTGTGTTCACTAAATACATCAATGAACCTACAATCTACCGATAAACGGTAGCAACTACTACCTCACCTGAAGTAGCATCCTCCTTCCTCCAGTTACCTGCTAGAGGAGTCTGCATGGTCTTGCACTTCTCCATGTGGAATCTCCTGAGTATCTCATTGGCATACTTCCCTTGAGACACAAACACTTCCCCATCCTTCTGCCACACTTCCATGCCTAGAAAGTAGTGCATAAGACCCATGTCTTTCATCTCGAACTCCCTTGTAAGGTCCTCCTTGCAAGACTTGATCAACTGATCATCACCTGTCAATATCATATCATCAACATAAAGAACAATGATCAATGGCTTACCTTCTACCATGATGTGGTAAAGGTTTGCATCCGCTTCACACTTTGTGAAGCCCAACCCAGTGAAATAGTTGTTGATCCTGGTGTACCAAACAGGAGGTGCTTGCTTCAGCCCGTACAAATATCTCTTGAGTTGGAACACATGTGACTCTCGATCGAAGGTCTCAAATCCTTTCGGCTGCTCTATGTACACATCTTCCTCAATCTTACCATTGAGGAATGCAGTCTTCACATCCATCTGATGGATCGTCCAACCCATCTGAGATGATAGTGCCAACATCGATCTGATAGATGAGTACCTTGCTATAGGAGAAAAAGTCTCATCATATTCGATCCCCTTGACCTGTGAGAAACCACGGGAAACAAACCTTGCCTTATGTTTCTCCACACTGCCTTCAGCTGCTTGCTTTACCTTGTAAACCCATTGGGAAATCACTACTGACTTGTCCTCCTGTCTTGGGACAACATCCCAAACACTGTTAAGAACTATGGAGTCGTACTTCTCCACCATAGCATCAACCCAGACTGGTTGCTGCACTGCTTCCTCGAAGGAAGATGGTTCGGTCTCTACACACTCCCCAACCAGGGCCATGTAACCAATGTATCACTTGGGTGATCTCCTCTATCTGTGCTAAGAGGATGGTTGTCCCACATTCTCTCTCACATCCATCACCAATCTGTCAGCTTCCCTTGAGCGTTTCTGCCCATCTCTAGTAGACTCTTCATGAGTGGATGTCTCCACTCCTGGATCCTCTGCATGCGGCTACTCCACATCAGTCTGAGGCTCATCCTCCTTAGGAACTAAAAGTTCCTCCTCTGCATGCAACTTGAGCTCCCTCTTAAGGGAAACTCACATGGCCTTCTACTCGTCGAACTTCAGATCTTTGCGTACCACTGTCCTCTGATTGGTAGGAAAGAACACTGAATAGTTGTGGGGTGTGTCAGTGTATTCCACAAGTATCCCCAACTCAGTTGTTGGCTCTAGCTTCTTCCAGACATCTTTGGTCACATGGAAATAAACCGATGATCTAAAGATCCAGAAGTGACTCACATCTGGTCTCTTCACGGAAAACGCCTCCACTGGTGTCTTCATCCCCAGTATACGATGCATACTTCTATTCTGCAAGTATACTGCTGTATTGCATGCCTTAGCCCAGAAATGAAGTGGTAGGCTTTGGTCATGCAGCATCACCCAAGCTGCTCCCACAATCGATATGTTCTTCCTTTCGGCAACCCCATTTTTTTGTGGGTTATGGGGTGTCATCAACTCCCATTTAATTCCTTTTGTTGCATAGAAGTCCTTAAACTATTGGGAGACATACTCTGCACCATTGTTGCTTCGCAAGGCCCTTATTTTCTTTCCATATTCTTTCTCAACCAAGGCTTTGAACTCACAAAACCTTGAGAAGGTTTGATCCTTCTTCTGCATGAAGTAGATCCAACATCTACAAAAAAATCATCAATAAAAATAACATAATACCTTTGTTTAGCGGTGGAGGCTGTCGAGAATGGTCCACACACATCTGTATGAACTTGCTCCAGGATTGCTCCAACTTGACTGTCTTGATCCTGGAAGGAAGATTTTGCATACTTACCCAAGGTACAACCTTCGCATGTATCCAATTGCTCCAGTTTACCCTTGGGAAGTTTGTTAGAAATCTGTTGCATGATCTTCAAGGTCCCATGGTGCAGGTGGCCTAATCTTCTATGCCATAGCTTGCCAACATCTTGGCTCTGCACCAACTCTGCTTTGGAACTCAATGCAGCACAATCATCTACCTCTTGCTTGTAGAGATTCTTTACTCGAATCCCAATCCTCTTGATCTGTCCATTACCGATATGCCTCAGGAATGCCTTTCCTTTACTAAAGACTACATCATAGCCTTTGTCTTCCAACATAACGACGAACACAAGATTCTTCTTCAGACCAGGCACATACTTTACATCAGTCAGGGTTAGAGGATCTCCATGCTCCCTCTGAAAAAAACCGTACCTTCACCTGAAACACGGTACTTTCCATCATCGCCCATATCTATGCGCATCTAGAGGTCCTTCTCCTCCAAGGTATTGAAAATAATCTTGTTGTTGGTCATGTGGAATGAGGCTCCACTGTCCAGGTACCAAACACAACCCACCATCGATTAAACCATGCATTGAATGAGGGTGAAATCCAATTCGAACTGTGAGGCCAGTGCCTCACCATCTGATCCTTTCGAGGATCCCTTCTTGGATTTCTTTTGTGGATAATTTGTAGCATAATGGCCCACCTCATGACAATGAACACATCACACTTTCGATTTGTCAATCTTCTTCACACCATGGGAAGAACTCGATTTGGAATGGGAAGCCTTCCCCTTCCCTTTCCTCGCCTTACTCGCTAAGGCTATATTTTCTTCATCATCTTGCTTTGATGAAGATCCATCTCTGGTGCTTCTCCTTATCTCCTCCTCCATCAGATCTGACCAAAGTCATTCCCAATCTGGCAGTTTCTCCCTTCCATTTACCGAGTCTTGGTGGCTATGCTATATCTAAGGAAGACCAAGGAGAGAAAGACTCACCATGTCATCATCGACTGTCATGATTCCTACACTTCCAAGCTCATCCCTGCAGGTGGTGAGCTTGTTCAGATATGTAGAGATCGTGTCGCCCTTTTCACACTTGATTTTGCTAAGCTTGTCTTTCAGCGCCAGCTTCCTCTGATCGCTACTGTTCTGGTATAGATTCTTCAATGTTTTCCACATTGAAAACGGTGTCTCCTTCTCATGGAGACTTGAGACAATGTGGTCTTGAACTCCCTCCAGAAGGATCCTCCTCGCTCTAGCCACACATTTCTTCCATTCTACCAATTCTTGGGCATTAGCAGCTCTTGGCTTGGGGACTTCTTGATCAATGAAGTCCTTCAAACTATTTTCCTCTAATACCGCTTCCATGCAATCCTTCCAGGCTATATAATTCGAGCTGCCATAAAGGGCATACTAGAGTCTCAAACCGTTGAACGCCATTGGTGAAATTTGAGATGTGATAAGAATTCGATTTCTATAATCAGGAACTTCAAACTTAAAACTTCTCCCTTCTTTGTATACTGTTCTCCGCTTTGATCACCTTTGCTCTGAGACCATGTAGAATTTCCCACTGTAGATCACTTGATAATGCAATATACTAAAGAAAAATACTTGATCTACTTCTACAAAAAAACTTGCGAAAGCTTAATCCATTTTGAGCAAGATCAAATAGAACACATATAACAGAGATTGAGAAATCAATCGCACATGAACACAGAAGAATACTGTGGGGAAAGCCTCAGCTAAAAGCCTCACTATTTGTATTATCATACAAGTGGACATATCTTCGGATTATACAAAGCTTTAGCTCACAAGCTATTCAGCTCTTAGTACAATCCCTCACTACTGCTCATAGACAGAATAAACAACACATATGCCTTCCTTCAGTCCTCCAAGCCTCCTATTTCCTCGCGCAGTTTCTCCTGGGTCCTCCAACTGCAACCCTTGTGATTCTCACCTCACACAAAACACACCAAACTCAGAAGTAACTGCACAATCTCCAAGGAATGAATTCCTTCTGCATGCAAAAGATATCCTCAATGGAATATTCCTGCAACTGATAGTACAATGTCCCATCCTCTGATCTCAACCGGATCTCTGACTGAATTAGCATGCATGAGTTATTTATGAGAGAATATTCAGTTATCTGAAGTACAATAGTTACATGCATGCATGCATTAACTAACTGAACTCACAATCAGTTCCACAAACTGTTGGAACTAATCTAACTGGACTTAACTCAATTAACTGAGCTAACTAATTACAACTCAAAGTAAAAATCATCTTGGTCTCCTTAATTAAGGGATAACTTCCTCAATCAAAGGGATAATTGTTGCATGTCTTCACATAGACTTCATGATTGATTTTCTTCAACTAATTAACTCAAGATGAGTTAATTAATAATTTTTCAAATAGATGCTAAGATCAAATTCGAATTTTAATTCTCAATTTTAGTTCAGGGACTAACTAAAATTGGAATGTATCCCAAAATGCTATTTATAGCAATGCTATTTTTAGCACTTCTATATTTAACATTTCTTGTTGCTATTTTCAACATAAATGCCATCTATTACAGAAATATACGCAGAACTCCCAACAATTGTTCTGTAATTTCTACAGGTTAGTAGGCCATGATGAGTGCACCTATAGAAGTTATGAACTGATGATGGATCGAACTCCTACCTACAGAGTTCAGGCCGAAACACGGTCCCTCGATCAAAATGCAGGAATGGCGCGCACTGGATTTCAGGGGCGCGGTCAAGGCTGAGGAGGAATGGGACCAGAAAGAAGTCGTGGACAACTGATATGTTACAATAGCGGAGGGTCGGGGCATTATGCCCGCGATTGTACAAATCCTACGAGAACATCATGCTTATATTGTACGCAGTTTGATCATGAGACGACGGATTGTCCCACACTCATATCAAGGTTGTGCGATAAAGGAGCACTCCAGCCTCCCTCGACTCAGAACTTGCAGATGATGAGGTCTGAGCCGCGCGAGGAAGACCCTAATGTAAATATCGTGCTCCAGAGTAGTATTACGACAGGGGATGTCAAAGGCAAGTAGCCTGAAGAAAGTACCTGGGTTCGCAAGGCTCCAACGAAGGAATCAAAATTTGTTTTGGAGCGCGCTGAGACCTTCATGGAATCTAAGAGGAGCTTCGCGGATGCCTCCACTTCAGGAAGTAAAGACATACTAGAGCCCGAAATGGACCCATTGATGCTCACTATGTTCTTAGAGACTTGCATGAAGCTGTTGCGCGACAACAAGGCTGTGAAGGGGCTACAAGAACTCATAACCAGATGCGCTGGGATCGTGCCAGGAGAACCGCGCGTAGTTTGGAAGCTCGAGAAGCACACGACGCAAACCGGAAGGGAGATGAGATTGACTGCGCAGATCAGGGAATGTGAGATGGATCAAGTGATTCTCGATTTGGAATCAGACGTGAATGTTTTGCCAAAATAGACATGGGAGCACATGGGCAGGGTTGCGTTGCAATGGTCTCCTATCCAACTACGAATGGAAAACCAACAAAAGATCCTACCTATGGGGAGACTGTAGGGAATCACAGTAGTTATCAAAGGAGCAAGCGCGCTAGTAGATTTCGAAGTGATAGAGATTGTTGAAGAAAACAATCCCTACCCCGCACTACTGGGAATAGATTGGGCCACTAACATGAATGGAGTGATAAATTTAAAGAAGCGCAAGATGATTTTTGAGAAAAAGTCACTGCGCGTAGTGGTAGCTTTAGACCATGCGGAAGGATGGCGCTACACAGAGCCCGTGCGCGACTACGACAACGACGATGATCTAGACTGCATCTACAAGATAATTGCATGCGAGCAAGACTAGGTAAATCCAACCGCGGATGGCCGAATCTCATGGGAGCATGAAAACTCCTGTACATCATATTCTAGTGAAGAGATAGAACGATGGCAGAATCAGTTACACGAGGTAACCACGGTCAACTGTAACATGATGACAAGATCATTGCGATGTGTAACAATAGAGATAAGGAATCTACCTACGTACAATCGGTTAGGTGAAGTGGATGACTTCCTGAACAAATTTGAAAGAGAAGTGTCGGAACAACAGCGCTTCAACGCTTTGAAATGGGTACTGCGCGCTACGCCTGCAAGTTGGTGGGATATGCACCAGAAGAGTTTTGAGGACTGGCGTGATTGCCAAAGGATGATGTGCATACGGTTTGGGAAGCCTCAGATGCGGTTAAAAGACAAGTATGACAAACGAAACGGCCCACGTGCCCACCTTTCTAGGTGGATACAAGCATATGATACGAAACCTGCAGGAATGGACACAGTCCTTGTGGTAGGAGACACAATCAGTAAGCGGGTACAGGCAAGAAAAGGGTGCGAACGACCCCTCCGGTTGAAACCATGGAGTACGAAAAGACTAGGTGCGCAGAAGGATATCCAGGCAGAAGCCTTTAACAAAATACGCGAAGCGATGAACAAAGTCTACAATGCGAAGTGGACTCACTGGGACTTGCACGTACTAGTGGTTCTATGGGCTTATAGGACCATGTGAAAGACCCTTACCACGCAGGCACCTCTGAAGTTGAAGTATGAAGTGAATGTTGTAATCCCCATGGAGCATGAAAGGCCTAGTCTGCACATAGCAGCACCGGTAGATACGCGGAGCCTCGAAAGAAGGGATCACATAGCCGTAAGAAGCAAAACACTTGGGACTTGAGGAAGAAATCCAATAGGGAAATTTTAGGCTTCAAGAACTTGAAAAAGAAAGGGTGCAACTAAGGAAGAAAAGTGCTCTGGTATAAGAAGAAGTCAAGACGCTGGAGGACGAGATAAGGGATGATTTTCTCGATAAAAAGACCAAGGTGATAAAACAGGGCGTGCACGATCATGCTGACAAGTTTGAGGAATATCACCGCGAATTGATCAATCTAATGCCTTGGCTTGGACCGCATATTACTAAGAGAATTAACAAGGGTGATGCGCTGCAGATGATAAGGTGTGCGATGCAGCCAGTAACAGCAAAAGGTGGGTATTTCCTAGGAAGAATGATGGATGACCGGAGGAAACCGCACACAGGTGGCACGACCACCTGACTAGCCGAGGGAAGTATAGTCTTCGCACTCCAAGCAGTTGAAAGGAAGTGTGGGACTATAAAATATTATACTCGGAAACTACACAATGTTGGAGCTGCACGTAGAAGCGAAGAGTCACAAGGTCCGCGACCCCGCACGCGGGGTAGCGCTACCGCGCGTGTTGACCAGAAAGTGACCATTGAAGTCACTATTCACAATGGGATGCTCGACTTGAGTCCAAATGGAGTGGGTGGCAGGCTTTTAAGACGCGTTTTATGGGTAATATTTGGAAAAATTTGCCACCAAGGGAGCATTAATGAACCGGATTTGGGGGGAGCGGTCGAATTTAAATTCAAAAAGTGCTATAAAATACAAAGGGCTTCCCAACAAAAAACACTTGGTCATTTGCGAATTGAGCCATTGAGTAGAGCCTTGATTGTTGTGAGTTGAGCGTCGATTGAGCCCTTGAGTTCGAGAGTGCTAGATTCCTGGACAAACACGATGGCAACAGCTGCAGACGTTATGGACATAACCGAAATGATCGCCAAAGAGGCCACGTAGGCCTTGACTGTGGGGGATGCTCTGGAAGGTGCGGGGATTGTGGTAGAAATCCCAAAATCACCGCGCACGCCAAGACCCAAGAAGGACAAACAAGTAATGGTCCCCGTACGTGTGTCCCCACAAAACCCGCTGTGCACCAAGCTAACAATGAAGGATAAGGGGAAAGTTGTCGCCATCATGACCGATGAAGAAGAAGAAGACCTGGAGGACCTAATTATCAAAGAAGACGAGAATGAAGGCATGGAGGAGGAAACTCAGCCTGCGCACCCCCTGACAAAGTTGCCCGCCTATGTCCCCCAGCGGAAAGGAAAGGCTAGAGTGTCCAAGGACTTTGACGAGACCAAGAGCTCGCTCCAGACCCCGTTCCTCCCAGACAACATTATCTTTGAAGGCACTTACCTGGGACGGGTGCCGAGCCTAAAATTCAAAGATTGGGACCTCGTTGACCACGAGAAGTTCCCTTACCTTGAGACCAGGCACCTCATGTGGCCCAAGCAGAACACCGCGGCAGGAGTTATAGAACTAGAGCCACGAAAGTGGTTGCGCGGAGTGGAGAAGGTTGGGTTACTGAACCTACTCTGGGTACCGCATTTCCACCACGCCCCAATAACCATTTTCGTCATCAGGAAGCTGCTCTTCCTGGTACATGATGGGTATTTGTGGCTAGAGGAGCCCATCCCCATCATGGCAAACTTGATTCACCGTATCTCCCGGCTCCCATGCAAAGGAAAGGACCCCGCAATCATATTGAAATGGAAGAGTAGTGACTTGGCTATCGCGGAGGCCATGAAGAAAAAGTGCAAGCTGGAAAAGAAGAAGAGGGGCTACGCCATCTCCAGCATCAAGGACAAAGCAGTAAGCATGGCAACCCAAATCCTGGATGGTAAGGTTATGCGCAAGTGTTGCGCAGATGAAGTACCTGAGTCGGTGGTCGCACTGGCTGAGCAGTGCGTGGTGGGGGTCCAGTTTAACTGGTCCTAGTTCCTCTGCATGGAATTTTTAGAGAATTGTCGCGAAGCCTAGGAACAAGGCAAAACATTCCACTATGCATGTCTTCTGCTGTCCATAGTGCTCGTGGCAGGGGAATTACCGAAGGATAGTCAATTCCCCATAATTGATAGGGACTTACCGGAGGCCGCGAAGTACGCTTCGCTCTGGGCCATAAAGGATGCCACTAGGATCTGTGACAGCAAAATATTCTGGGTGTTCATGCAAATGAACCTCAGAATGGGGATCAACTGCAACCCGTTGTTGTCGCCCACTGCCTACAATAGTCTTGAGAGTTTTGTGGAACTCAAAGCAGAGGAATCTACCCTTTGTAGTCACAAACGATGTCATCTTTAACGTCCTAGAGACATGGCCACTAGAGTGGGGCGCCCCAGACATCGCGGAGATAGAAAATTCGGTGGCGCAGAGGAAGAAAGACGAGGCCAAGCTGCGCATCGCACACTTGCTAGAAAAGAGAAGGGAGGAAGCAGCAGCAGCAGAAGTGCGGGACGCTGCACAAAAAGCAATTGAGCAGGAAAAGGCCGCAAGAACAGCAGCAGCACAGGAGGCAGCCACGAAGGTGGGCGAGGGCCAAATGACGACTTCGCAGGGGTAGGAAGCAGAGGAAGCAGAGACAGAAGAGGAAGGCGCGGATCCCCAAACCGCGTCAACGCAGTTGAAGCGTCGGCGCCCAACAGAACGAGCAGGGTCGCGTAAGAAGGTCAAGGCATAGAAGTTATCTATTGACCCGATCGCCCTAACCAAGGGTGATCTGCACGACATCGGCGAGACAGTGTGCGATGTCACCTCTGAGGCTCTCCAAGATTTCATGTAGGAGAACCAGATTATGTTGGGGGCCCTCAGAGCGCAGTTGTAGGAATTAAAGGCGCGCACTCCTCAAGCTAGTACCCTTTCGACCAGCCTTGCAATCGGAACAACACCAGCAGAAAAAATGTTGCGTGCACGGATGACAAATACCATAATGCTGCTAGAAGGGGCACTCATGACAACAAATGAGGCCGACAGGCCTACTGTGAGCGCATTGAAGGGTCTCGGTATTAATATGGTTGCACTCCCGCGTGAGACCTTATATGTTTTGCAGGATGGGATAATTGCAGAGCTGCGAGCTATGGAGATCCGCGCACTGCAAGTGCTCAACGAGCAAAAAATCAATATGGAACAATTAATCTTGCAGCGCGATGAATTGGTGTCACAAAATCAAGAGTTGGTGCAGGTAATAGACGAAGCCTTCCAAAGCATCTTGAAGCTGGCCATCCCAACGGACATAACAACAGAGGTGCGCATCCACAGGTTAGCAGTAGGGGTGCGTGAGGCACGGGAAGAAATGATAAAGGTTAAGCTAGAGTTGAACCATTAGATCACCGAGTTGTGGTTAAAGGCGTAGCCGTCCACCCCTCCGGAGGTCAGAGAGTAGCGCGCTAGCACTATCACAGTGGGGCTGGAGGAAATTGGCAGTGCAGTGCGAGACTGCACTAGTATGTTGGAAGAATCAATTGAGGTCCTCACAAATCTGCAGGAGGACCCCAACATCCAACACTTAGAAATAGAGGCACGAGAAATCCAACAACAGTATGACAATGTCCGAGGAACTACGTAGATGGTGGTCCTCACTAAGAGGCTCGCATGGACGCAAGAGGCTAAAGCGCTGAAGGAGCAGGTGGATGCAACATGACACAAGGAAGCAGTCCCAAAGGCACATGTTCAGCCTTGGATCGACGAGGCCTTCACCATCACGACTGAAATTGAAGGCAAGCTCGCACACATGCAGGGTATGCACGTACTGATGCAGAGAAGCACTCTCGACACATAGGTCTTGGAGCAACGTATGCAGTAGATTCAGCAAGCAACAACTCAGTGCGCTGCCAACCTTGCAGCAGTTCGGACCTAGTTGGAGGGACTCTGCGCAAAGATCTCCGTGCCGACAGAGTGACTCAAGAGTGAGTCATGATGTTTGTGTTGGGGGCCTGTTGGGCATGGAATCCCCCTAAGGCATGTTTTGGGGCTTAAAGCCCAAGTTTTGACCAAATATTTTTGTAAAAGCTCCGCGAATTGCGGGTGCGGGGTGCGAAAGTGTGATGGAGTCACAGGGTTGTCCGCCCTAGTTTTGTAATGTAATGTTGGCTGGATAGACCTACCCATGGTCCGCAGACCATGGGATTGTATAAACAGAGTGAGGTTCTAATTGTAGAAGATAACTAATAACGAAGAACGGAGATGAAAGAATGAGAAGTCTAAGTGATTGAGTCAAAGTGTAAAGTGTGTCTGTGGGTCGTAGAATAGGAGAAGGCTTTACAGCTGTGTGTGCAGAGGCATAGTAGTCCGCAGCTGAGTGCATGGACCCCTGCAGTTGAGTGCGCAGGACAAATCAAGTTTGTAATCATTGGAAGAATCAATAAAGAGAATTTTTTCTATAATTTTGTGTATCTTTCTCTGGTTTAATGCATGACTGAATATAATTTACGAGTATATTGTTTATTTACTGCGCGAACCCATATGAATGTTTTATATTGTTAAGTATAACTTAAGATATTTAAGTAGGTGAAGGTGCTTAATTGATATTGAAAGATAAATAAGATCTCGGGTAATAGTGCCAAATGCGCCACGACCCCCTGGTTAGGGCTGCCCGAAGGCGGGGTATCATACCACGAGGAACGGAAGGTGCGCAAAGCCACCTGCGCGTAGGGACAAAAAGTAGACCAGTCGAACTCATCAAACATCTCCAAGGTATGGAAACCTGGTTCTAGCACCTTCCCATACTACTTCAGGTGAGACCTCAGCCCGCGCTCCGCGAACTATTGCCGAAAGGGCCAGTAGTACAGGGATTTGTTTGGCTAATTAACTCCGAACCTGGGTCAGGCCCCAACAAGCCAACAATATGTTTCATGGTTAAGAAAATGTATGTTTTCATAAAAAATTGTAAATTCAAATCTAAATTAAGGTAAATTATACCTTCACACACAAAGAATTGAATTAATTAATAATGTTCGAATAAAATACTTCTAAATAAAAGAATTGATCTACAAAATGAATAATTACAGAGAAGTGGTTCAGTTGTGTGTGTGTGTGTGTATGAATGACTTAAATAATATGCATGATAAAAGCATTTTTATATATGTGAATAATCTAATGATATATAAGATATAAATTAAAAATTAAAATATGTTATTATTTTATGAGAATAATGGAGGATTATTTATGATTGATAAAGTCTAGGTTGTATCAAGAATGTAAATGAAATAATTGTGTATAAGATATGTTTAAAGAAAGGAGAAGTTCAAATTTGATGGGGGGCATGGTATGTAGATCTATGTCAATCAAGTTGTCAAATCACTATGGATATGAGGTCTTTCGCTCCACAACATGGGGGGTGCCTATCTTAATTTTGTGTCTTGTTATGCCAGGACCTTAAAGTTAGATTGTTGTTGTCATTGTAGTATTATATGAAACTATTTGATAATGAGCTACAACTAGTCACATCCATAATGTGCAAGAAAAATGATAATGAATCATGATGAATGGGAATGGCGATATAATAAGTTACAATCCTAATAATTATAGTATTTTTGAGACTAAAGTATAGAGGTAAAACATTGAAGGAATCTTGCATTTGATGAAGTGAGATGAGATAAGGGTAGGAAGGACATTGGGATGAACTAATGAATGTTTGCGAGTGATTGACCGAAGAATTTTTTTTAGTTTTGATGGTGATTATCATTTGAATTTAGTATGCTTTAGAGATAGTAAATTATCAAAGGAAAAGGTGTTCAAACAAGCTCAATTTTAGATAGAAAGACCATTGACATTGATACTTATGGAAAAATATTGAGCCTTAGAAAAAAAACATTAAATCAATTCAATATAATATAACACTAACCTAAATGCATTTTAATCTTGAATTTATCAAGCATAAGAAATATTAAGAATATATATATATATGATAAAAAAAGGGGGAAGTCAAGCATATTCAATATCCATGTCGTTAGGCATGTGTTATGCATTGGGTATTAGGTTGACTATGTATTAATTCAGTCGAACATGAGAAATCTTTTTCAATTTAACAAAGTATAACTTTAAAAATTATTTTTCTATTTTCTGCAATTTATTTTATTTACATTTATCTCTCATGGGATTGGTTGTCAATTTGGACATGTTATTGGCCCATGCCTTAATTAACGAGCCAAGAGTACATGGATCACATCAGGTTGGTGGTTTATTTTTCATACATTTTAGTTCTAAATAACCTCTGCGAATAGAGTTTGTAGGAAAAGAATCATATGCACATCAATACATTGGTTACTATTATATTTCTGCTCCAACGTCAATGATTAATCTCATATGCACCATCATATGTGGAATTTGTTTTATTCTATTCTAGACAATGGGGGCATTGAATACTGACTTGATTTTGTAATTGACCATTAGTGTCTTTTCAGGACCTGTCTTTTCATCAATCTCCTAGATAACAAATTGGTTTATTTTCCAAGGCCAATGGTGGGGTCATTTTGCAGGTGGTGTACTCTTGGTTTGATCACTAGTTTGTGCATGTTGTATTTGTGGCGATTACACATTTGTTTTGACATGGTGATATGTTGTTATGATTTTCCAACATCTCACTCCTTATTGAATTTCGTTTTTGCATCCTGATGTACATTTTTTCTTTTTACATATGCTTGATGGAGTTTAGCTGGGATACAATATATTTTTAATGTAAATTATTTCTCCCATCACCATTAGATATCAATGGTAAATATTAATTAATTGATTCAGAGGGAGCCAATTTCTATTGGGAATATGTAGGTTCATAGGGAGAATGTGCAACTCAAGAAGATCGTGTTGTTAGTGGGGAGTAAGGGTACTTCTACGGTTAACAAGAAGGAACCCTAGGATGGCCTGAAAGAATTTTAGGAGGAAAAAAAGTAGGAGGCTTCTCATGGTGCAAATGCTATCGAGACATGTGTAGCTCATTCTATAGGGTATGTTGGAGTGGTGAATGCCAGTAGTTGGGCTAGTGTCACAAGTAGTGATTATGATGAGGAGATACTTCCTAGTGATGGAAGTACCGCAGTCGCTAAGAGGGAGTGTTGATTTTTGTAGATTGGGAGGTACAACATAATCATGGGTAATGGGTTTGTGTGATTTTGCACCAAAACATCACTTCATGGGAAATATACCCAAGCAGCGAGTCTTGTAGCCAAAGTTTTGGGTGCAAAACCAAGAGCAATTTTGGGGGTTTGACCATCTTTGCATGTGTTGTACCCTTAAAAGTTTAATGAATGAGAGAAACTAATTTTTATTTATATGGTAATGAGCTAATTGGCACAAAGTTAAAGTCGACTTGGCTTTAGGAGTTCCCTAGAGAGGGCTAGACGTTGTACCCTAAGAACATATAAATAAAGGAGCTTCATTTGATCTCACTCACATATGACAAGAGAAAACATCAAAAGTGTAAGACATCAAGGAGAATTTGATCTGATCTAGCCGCATCTTATTGGAGCCTAGTTGAAGTGAAGAAGAGGAAAGTTTGGTGTCTTTTCTTGAGATTAGTTGAGGCCTAATTAGGAAGAGATCAGGCCAAGTGAGAAGGACACATTTTGTGCAGTTATTTTGTGCGAGTTTTGGGAGCTATCTTTCTCTAAGAAGTCAAGTTTTGTCTCTAAGGTTTTGCAAGAGGGTTGAGCACTAAGAGTGAGCTGGACAAAGGTAGAAGATCCCTAGAATAGTTGTGTAGGATGTCGAGTTACAACACAGAGGTAAGGGCATGTGAGGAAGGTGCAACATAATATTTGGATAAGTTGAGGCTAAGTGTAAGTAGCCATGTAGTTCTTACAGCAATCCCTAACCAAGGCTGAAAATTCCAAATTAAGTGCATGTACAGGTCTAGAGAGTTTAAGGACGGAAGTGGTCATCCTTAAGGTATGTATTTCTCCTTCATATGTGATGTTTGCAACGTGGTGTAGGGCTATTCTACAATTTATTTGAGTAGTATTTTGTTGGAAGCTTAAGTACAATATTGGAGGGTTATTAAAAGTCATATTTTGATCCCTAAGTATAGTCCTTGTGAAGGACTACAAGGTTATTGGAGGGTAGGGTATTTGGTGCTCTAAGGGTTGGTCTTTGAAGGAAGAAATGGAGGACAAGAAGGGCTAGTTGTTGAGCCCTATTTCACTATGTTGCAGAGGTCATCTTCAGTGGAAAGTGGACAACCTCCATTGCCCTAAGGTCTATCTTCATTGGAGAAGCAGAGAGGCAGAAGTGGGTAGCAGTGTGAAGACCCTTTGTGTTGGACTCCTTGATGGACCAAGGTGAAACTAGAGGGTATATTTAGTTTGGCCAAAGTTCAATGACCTAAAGGAGAAGTGTTCATTTGTAGTGGTATATTGTGGAGTTTCATATTGGAAAGAAAATGACCGCTCGAAGTGTTCAAGGTATGTGGACCAAAAGGACTCTTGATGCGCACCAACATATGTAGGTCAGTTGTAATTTGTTTAGGGTATATTGGTTAGCATAGTTTTTGTTGATACTAAGCCCTAGTTGTCTTTCATTAGGCCTAATTGTAAGGGTGGCATTCCATGGTACAAGAGACCTATATTATTGTATTAAAAATTTGTAATATAACAAAGTTGGGTTGAAAATTTGTGTATTGCTTATAGTTAATTAACTATTATGTTTATTCCACTATGAAAAGTAGACGTGTTGTGGAATTTGAGTTTATTTATGTTTGCGATTTTAAAACACAAACCATATTCTTGAGTGTCATGGAAATTCAACATGGTTTTAGAGATACTTTAAAGGGCTAGTGAATTTGAGTGCACACAACACAACGTACAACTCAAGAGGGAGTTGGTTCCATTTTTATTGAAGAACCAATGACAATGGTGAAGTTTCTAGTTGGTCTGTGATATGAGGATAGGTTGGATGGGATATCTAACTATAGTCCATGGAAGGAAAGGATAAAGATAGTCTTAATGGTTAATAAGATCTATCATTTTTATGACAAGGATATTAAGAAACCAACTAACTCTAAGGAGTTAGAACTGTATGAGGAGTTAGATACAAAGGCTAAGCTGATCATCTTAGATGGTGTCAAGGATCATTTGATACCTCATTTGTCAAGGAAGAGAAGTTCCCATGAGATGTGGAAATATCTTCAAGATCTATTCTATAACAAGAATGAGAATTGTTTGTTGGTATTGAAGGACAAGTGGAAGAGCACAAATATGTTGGATGGAGAAGTAGTGGTTCCTGTTGTATCTATTTATCGAAGGAAGTTCTTGGCTATGAAACTGCGCCAAGAAACCATCTCGACTAAAATTTAGGTTTAAGCTGACCCTTGAACCAGAGGGGGCTCCCTCAAGTGTTACGACGCTTTTAATGTCGGTCACTGTCACTGGATAATAGCCTATGAAGCACAATGGCCAAATCTATGATTTGTATAAGTGGTTGTTGACGGGTATCTAATCTCTGCTAAAAAATAAAGTCCCCTCTTGCTTAGGATTTAGCAAAGTTCCAACGTCCAGCTCTGATGGAATAACACAGCCTTAAAGAGTTTGGTAGAGAAATAGGAGAGAAATTAGATAATTAAGTATGCATCCTGAATACTCAATCATCTAACAAAAATAGATGCGTACAGGAGAATCTATGTAACCCACATAAATATGTTTAAGAGAGGACAAGAGACAATAATTTAATGATGCAGAGGTACTAATTTAAATAAACTGTTCAATTAGCTTGTCTCTGTTAGTGTCAGTCTTTGCAACCTTCCTTCAGTGATCAAACATGCTCTTACAAAGTGGTCTCAGAGTGTCAAGGTCAAATTTTGTCATTTCAGTGAGTCTTCAAGCAAACTTTGGTGACTAGGCATTAGGTCTAGGGTTTGCTTTCACTCCTTTCAAAGTTGCCCAAATGTCAGTCTATGTCACTATTCAACTGATTCTATCATCAGTCAGAGGGTTTTCATCATCATGTCAAGTTCCATTGGGTCATTTTACACCTTGTTCATGCTTCAGTTGCGCCTAGGTAAGGTCGTTTCCCTCTCCTAGGGTTTTGGAGGTAATTTCTCTTGGATGGCCAAATCATTAGCAAAAATTGTGTCCAGATGTTCATACACCTTCCCCTATCCTTCATGTACCTTATTAAACACTTCCCATCACTGAGATCCCCCAAATTCCTCATTTTTACACAAACCCTAGTTTCTTGCCACAACTTGGCAATTTTCTAGGCTAGGCCTGTGTTTTTCCATTTTGGACCCCTTCCCCTCACTCGATCTATGAGATTCCACTTTCCCTTGCTTCCTAACATCCCTAAATACTTCCCCAAAATTTTCCCAAGAATTTAGAAGCCCCTTATCCCCTTCATTTCGCTTCATTTCGACAAAATCCCTTGTTTCACACATCGGGATAAGTTTCACTCAAAAGATGTTTCAGAGAAATAAAAGATGAATTTTAGAAAACTAAGAGAGGGTTTTGTCCACAACATGCCAAAGAAGAAAAACCTCCCTCAATTTTTACACAGGTATCATGGTTTTAGAGAAATGTCAAAAATACCGTTGCCTCGGGAGAATTGAATGCACCTCTGAAGTGACCTTGGGAAAATCAAGATTTCTCCTAGCATGGTTGGCCAAATGACTTTCTTGATGAGTCAAATGATAACGAGACAAAAATATATCTATAATGAACTATCATGAGATCAATTTGGAGTTGAGGAAGGCATTCAAATGTTGACTGCAACAACACTCTGCCTTGAGGCAGCCTCATTTGACACATTTTGACCAGTCTTGGGAGATTTGATTTTTTACAAGGAAAATGAACTCCAAATTGAAAATTTCTAGTTGGGTTGGAAATTAGACTCAAATACCTTTCTAACGAGCTATCTTACGCCCAATTTGGACACCGAGAAGGCCTCCAAAAGCCTCCTGCAAAATGCACTATGTCATTGGGTGCGCGCGGCGCATCAGGGGCGCGCGACGCATCAGGCACAAAATCACAGTGTAAAAATACACTGGCGCGGCGCATCAGGGGTGCACGTCGCGTTGGGTGAGGTGCGCGGCGCATACAGCCAACAAGCCCAAAAACTTCAAAATTTTTCTCCAAAATTGCCCAATATGCTTGGATCATCATTTGTACAAGTAGGTAGAGCCTCCATCATTGTTTTTATCCAAGTTTGGTGCTTGCTTCATGGTGTTTGATGAATGGTGATCATTTAAGAAATCAAACCCTACTTCTTCGTAAATTCCAAAGCAACAATGCTAGGGTTGTGATTGACTATTTTGTTGTTAAGTCTACCCATTCATTCCCTTTAAAAGCATCAAGGCGATCGCCTTCCTTGCCCCATTCAGACCTCTGCAGAAACTGTGCCTCATCCCCAAGCCCAAATTTGCCTTTCCCTGTTTCAACACAAAAACTCCTAAAAACTCAAATCAAACCTTTGTACTTCATACCTAGCCTAAAATTAGCTTCTATTTCAGTCATCTCGAGTCTCATCGATCATCTTTTACCGAGATTGACTCGGAGAGAGCCCTTTCCTGTCCTCGTAGGGATAGCTACGAGGCTGAGCGTGGTTTGATGTAGCCTTGAGTCTTACCTTATTTCAGCCTAAGGTAGATTTGAGCGCTAACAGAGTGGCGACCATACTGGGGAAGAACTGGTTTGCTTGTTAGTGTTATTTGATTTATAGCTACAGAAGGAGTCTGAAGTCACGCCAGGTAGCCTTCGAACTGCACATTGCTCTGCGAGTGCATAGTACATAAACGCTGCTTCAGTCGATCTCCGGTCTAGCTTGTAATCATAACACTTAACTTATAAATTGCCCCAGTACATGTATCGAGTTCATATCTGATTGTTGATGGTGGACAACGATCAGACACTGGCAAGGCTGAAATCATTCACCTGGCGACTCTAAATCATTTTCGAGATCAGATCCAAAGACTCCACTAGAGGATGATCCTGACCAACAAAAACATGAAAGGACAACATGGACAGATCAGGTATTCAAGTTGGAATTTGATCCAAGACATTTTGTTCTTTGTCATAAATTATTTCTTCTCTTTTCCCAAGAATGTCAAGAAAGCTTTGCAAAGTACACTGTATTTGAGAAGAGATCCGCAGCCTGCAGTTGATTCTTTCTCTTTGAATATTGTGACTACCAAAGATTTGCATACCTTTGAGCTTGATCAAGACCTTTCTTCTAAATTTTGTGATGACCAACTTCAAATTGATGAGCCCCAAGAGACCAAGACTGGTTCTATACCTGCTATACATACCCCTACACCTTGTAAAATTCCAGATCGGTATAAACCTCCTGTTTTACCTTTTGTTCTCCATGCTTTCCCCAAAAACTATGATCTATACTTGCCGAGGTTTTATGGTGAATGTGAGAATGTCAACACTGAGCAACACGTGCAGATTGTTGAGACTTTTCTAGACCTTTTTGAGGTTGATGAAGAGGATGTTAGTATTAGGCTTTTTGCTCTTTCTTTGCAAGGCCAAGTGAAGAGTTGGTTCAAAACCATGCCTGATGCAAGCATTTCAGATTTCCGGCAGTTCGTCAAAGTTTTTCTCGATAGATGGATGATCAGGCAGAACCTTCTCCTTATTATAGAAGAGTATAATCAGCTGAAAAGAATGCCAGGGGAGACAATACAACAATTTTCTGCCAGATTTAACCAAGTTTATTATTCAATGCCAGTTGATATAAGCCCTTCTCCTAGATCTGCTCTCTTGCACTACCCGAGTGACTTTGATCCGGAAATGGAGTTTCAGCTGAGAGAAAAGGATATTGCAACACTTCACAAGATGCAGAACAAGGCAGTGAATGTAGAGGCTCATTTGCTGATCTTGAGGGCAAGGTTGAAGGAAGAAGAAAAGAAGAATATTTCACAGCAGCTGACACTTTCAGAGGAAAATCTTGATCTTTTCGTAAATGCAGTAGAAGAGATGGTGCGGAAAATGACTGCAAAAAATGAAAGTAACATTGAAGAACAAGCGGCTGACCCAAAACATTTTGCTTCTGATCCCAATTGACATAATGATTGTTTTATAGATCATTGTGAAGAAGAGAGAGCTATTGATATGATGTGTATGTTTGATGATGAATTTCCTAAATTTGATCAGTATGATAATGATTATGTTCTCCAAAAAGAATCTAATCTTGCAGACGAATCAACAGCTAGTTTATGCGGGGAGGAAGTTCACTTTCAGCAGCTCGAATACAATGATCAACCGATGCATATGAGCTATGACAATGATGAGGAAAGTGCATCAAAGTTTGAAGTAAGTGAAGGATCTTTTCCTTTTTGTTTTGATTCATTTCAGTTCATCAGAGATAACTACCATGCAATCAGAAATCAAATGTCAACAAGTCTTGATTTCAATCATCTTGAAAGCAATGAAAATTTTGTTCAAGACTTCTCATCTTCATATTTTCAACCCCTAAAAGCCATTGATTGTCAAGTTGCAGCTAAAGACTTGGAAATGGACACACATGATTTAATGATTCAAGGTGACTCCATACCATTCTGTTTTGAATCATTTTAGTTTTTTAAGGGTAGATTTCATAGTAAATCTTCAAATGAACAGCCTATAACAAATCAACAATCTCTCAGTGTTAATGTTGAGGATGAGACAGATAACAAAATTCTTGAGCAGCTGTAGCATCAGATTTGCAGCCACCAAATGAAATTGAAGGGCAGATTACAGATGAAGGTGTGGAAGATGAAATACATGATTTGATGATGCAGGAAGATTCTATAGCCTTTTTTTTCGAAGCATTTCAATTTATAAGGCAGAATCTTCGTAAAATCTCTCAAGAAAAAGATGAATAGCTAGAAGGATGTCATACGTTTTCAATGGATACGTTGCAGCAGTCTTTTCAAGTTTTTCATGATCCAATAGCTGATGTTTTGGATGAGGTTTGTAGTCAAAGTCTTTCTCCATTAACTATATGTGAGCTTGAAACATGTAGTGATACAAACTTGATCCAGCAGCTGGTTACTTTGTCATTTTCAGCAGAGGTCTCGTCACAAGACTCAAATCAAAGTTTTCATTCATGGTATGAGGAAACGAGAAGTAATCCATTAGATGACCTAAGTTCCAGTGTGCTTGAATTTCAAGATCCTTATGAAGTGTTTTTGGAGGCGGATAGAGGATCCATATCATTCAACGGATCTGTATCCAAGTTGTCATGGGAGTTTCCTTTCAGTAGTTCTCTCTTGTTGTTCATAAGTGAGCACTTGCGGAAAATTCGAACAGCAGATGGAATACTTACTTGGTTGCATTGGTTGTTTCATTTCCACTTGATCATTGATGAATGAACTGTTAGAGTAGTTTTGATGTATATAGCCCACTTGGCACATTTTCTAGTTTGTCGTTGTTTTTAAGTATCGAGTCCAGTTTCTTTAGTTGAGTGAGAGTCAATTTGTGTTCGTCAGTCATCAGTTTCAGTCATTGCATTTCATTTTGAGTGACTCCATCTGCCAATGGATAGGCACTGGTCACTCTCCCCCAAGAATCTGCCGTTCTTGGCACCTCCAAGGAGCTACCATCCCCATTGGAGCCAATGTTAGTGTCAGTCTTTGTAGCCTTCCTCCAGTGATCAAACATGCTCTTACAAGTGATTTTAAGGTGTCACAATCAAATTTTGTCATTTCAATAAGTCTTCAAGCAAAATTTGGTCACTAGGCATTAGGTCTAGGGTTTGTTTTCACTCTTTTCAAAGTTGCCCAAATATCAGTCTATGTCACTATTCAGCTGATTCTATCATCATTCAAAAGGTTGTTATCATCATGTCGGGTTCCATTGGGTCATTTCACACCTTGTTCATGCTTCAGTTGCGCCTAGGTAAGGTCATTTCCCTCTCCTAGGGTTTTGAAGGCAATTTCTCTTGAATGGTCAAATCATTAGCAAAACTTGTATCCAGATGTTCATACACCTTCACCTATCCTTCATATACCTTCTTAAACACTTCCCATCACTGAGATCCCCCAAATTCCTCATTTTTGCACAAACCCTAGTTTCTTGCTACAACCTGGCAATTTTCTAGGTTGGGCCTGTGTTTTCCCCTTTTGGACCCCTTCCCCTCACTCAATATCTGAGATTCCACTTTCCCCTGATTCCTAACATCCCTCCCTACTTCCAAAAATTTTCCCAAGAATTTATAGGCCCCTTATCCCCTTCATTTCACTTCATTTCGGCAAAATTCCTTGTTTCACACATCGGGACAAGTTTCACTCAAAAGATGTTTCAGAGAAATAAAAGATGAATTTTGAAGAACTGAGAGAGGTTTCTGTCCACAATAGGCCAAGGAAGAAAAACCTCCTTCACTGTTTACACAGGTGTCATGGTTTTAGAGAAATTTCAAAAATACAATCACCTCGGGAGAATTGATGCACCTCTAAAGTGACCTTGGGAAAATCAATTTTTCTCCTAGCTTGGTTGGCCACATAACTTTCTTGATGAGTCAAAGGATAAATAGACAAAAATATATTTCCAATGAACTATCATGAGCTCAATTTGTAGTTGAGGAAGGCATTCAAAAGTTGACTGCAACAGCACTCTGCCTTGAGGCAGCCTCATTTGGCACATTTTGACAAGTCTTGGGAGATTTCATTTTTGACAAGGTAAATAAACTCTAAATTGAAAACTTCCTATTGATTTTGAAATTAGACTCAAATACCGTTCCAACTAGCTATCCTGCATCCAATTTGGACACCGGGAAGGCCTCCAAAAGCCTCCTGCAATATGCACTATGTCATTGGGTGCGCGCGGCGCATCAGAGGTGCATGGCGCGTTGGGTGAGGCGCGCGACACACTGGGGTTTAAGCCCAAACTTGGTTCGGAAAACCAAAACTCCTCCTCTCTGCACAAATTTGCAGGTAGGATCATATCCACCACTTGTGCTTGACTTTTGAAAGATTAATGTAATGGGTTCATCATATGTTTCCTTAGAAAATCCAAGTGGAAAGCCCTCCTTTGTCAATGAAATTGTTGTAGGGTTTCAAAAACAGTGTAACCAAGGTTATAATTTTTTCCCATTTCCCTTTGTTTCCCATTCCCAAAGTAAATCATCAAACTTTGTCATTAATCCCCTCATAATCCTATCATATGATCCCATACCCCCAATTCCTATTTTACAAAGTCCCAAACCCAAACCCTAGTCCATATACTATACCCTATCCCAGCAGCCTCTCATTTCCATTTGGCACACATTTGGAATTGAAACAAGACACCAGGTTCTCATTTTTCATTCTCAACAAACTAAACATACACTTGGCATAGACTTTCAACACCATGGAGGCAAACACCGATACATTATATGACCAAGATAGTGACTTTACAATTGAAAGTGCATGCACCAGGAGGGCACTAAAATGTCGAAAAAGGGAGGATAGACTTTGAATTTTGGCCAAGGCTTCATTGGCTAGACCTAATACATGATGGAGGGTCTTCGCTCCGAATTTGAGCAATTTCGGAGAAAAAATTGTCATTTTGAATTTTTTTGGCTTGCAAAACAGGTTTTTTGGTTCAACGCGTAGCGCGTCGCACGTGACCCATAAGATTGGGAGGTCCAAATCACAAATGGCTTGTAGTTTTGGATTTTTCATGATGAATTATACATTCTCAACTATTTCCAAAGCATTTCATCAAGTTCTGGGTGACCAAAAGGCTCAAAAACATCATGAAAATCACATTTCTGCCACTTTTTGCACCAACAGGAAGTACTTCTAGGCGAATGCACTTTTGGAGGGTCAAATGGACACCAAATTGGAAAATTCCACTTGGGTTAGAAAGTAGACATCCAGGGCTTTCCACCAAGCCAACCTGAACTCAATTTGGATGCTGGGAAGTGCCCCAAAAACAGGTGGAAATGCGCACAACGCATAGGGCTCAGGCGCGCGGCGCATAGGTTTTTTTGGTCAAATTTTCACCTTCCAGCTCATAATTTCGGCCAGTTATGACTAGTTTCACCTCTTGATGTGATTTTTGACCCACATTGATGTAATTTGATGTGTATGATGTAATTTTGGCACATTTTTACTTGTTCTATAGGATTCATTCACTAAAAGGTGAAAATTAAATGAATGAATTAGTTTCCTAGCATATAGGGGTAAGTTGTTTGACTACCTAGATTTCAGTTCCTTGTTTAGAATTGGTTGAAACAGCTCCTAGGATGATGAGCTCGACCCCTAGAGGCAAGGGAATGAGTTGGCTTGCCTATATTATGTAGTTTCTTAGTCATTTTCAGGGTTGGACTCTTGGGAATAGCTAGACACTATATTGTACATATCTTATCTGCATTTTGGCAAAGGAAAGACCAGGGTTTTGCAGCACTATTTGGGATTCATGTGGCTTTCTGTGTTGATGGTGTGTTTCTCTCAGTACTTGTAAGTTTTTTATGTGTACCACTTTCTTTATTTAATCTTCTGTAATTAAACGAATGAAGTGTTAAGGTAGAATTCATGAACTTGCTATGCTCTGCCTTTAAATTTGTTTAATTTTCTATGTTTTCTTCAGTTTAAGGAGAATCCTTGAGACTTCCTTGCTCTCCTTAGCTCCACACCAGTCTGATATATTCATCTCACTTGCTTTAAGGCATCAATATAATCGCCTATCTTGCCCCAAGTAGACCTCTGCAAAAGCTGTGCCTCATCCCCGCATCCAAAATTGTCTTTCCCTTGAATTAAACAAAATCTTTAAAAATCAATTCTAAACTCTTTGTACTTCATACCTAGCCTAAAATTAGTCACCAATTCGGTAATATTGAGCCTCTTTAATTATCTTTTGCTGAGTTTGACCCGGAGAGAGCCCTCTCCTGTCCTCGTAGGGCTAGCTACGAGGCTGAGCATGGTTTGATGTGGCGTTGAGTCTCACCTTATTTCAGCCTAAGGTAGATTTGAGTGCTAACACTGTGCAATAGAGAAGAGACTCTTTTCTGTACAGTAGAGAGAGAGAGATGTGATGAGATGAGTGAGTTAAAATGAGGAAAAGTGCTCTTGTATTTATACACAACGTTGGTGTTTGAATAGATGCGACTGTTGGGCTTCTAATCCTACATGAGTTGTAGGTCAGCTTGATAATAATTCCATAATCAAAATAAATTCATATCTCCATGAATACTTATCGGAATCGGATGATCTTTATATCAATCCTACACCTCTCGATGAGAGGAATATAATAAATATATTATCAGCAATGAATAAGATGACCCACATGAAGTTTTTCCCTAGTTACCAATTAACACTTTGATAAGGTTGATGGACATAACCAATATAGAATGGTTGTTGATAACCGTTTTGACAATGCAGTTGTCCATTACATAAACCACCTTGTTACTCAGGTCCTCAATAAACTTGTTGGAATTTGGGTTGTTGATATTGCACTAGCCATGGTTGTTGAATCATTTATTGTTTTCCAATATTGGATGATTGACCAAGATGCAGAGTGATAACACCTGATTGAGCCTGAGTCATCCTAGTTAAGGAAGCACTAATCTGAGATTGTGATGGAGCTGTAGAGACAAGAGGTTGTTGTATTGCAACCTATGTAATTTGAGGTTTACATACAATAGGTTGTGCTTGTATTTGCAACACAGTCATAATAGCAGGTGTAGTAGGTTGGGTTGGTTTCATTGAATATACAACCCTTGGTTGTTGAGGAAGTATTGGTATCCAACAACTGGATGTAATTCCAATTTGACCTGAATTTTGTTATGAGCTCTCATACTGTTGTTCTCTAGGAGGGAACAATGAAAAAGCATACTGCCCCCCGTATGGTGGTAATCTAGTGTTCAAAGGATAGATGGGTCTTTGAAGACCGGGCTGCCCAAATTGAAACTGGTATGCAGGATCAATTTGCTGAGCTTCAACATAAGAAATGCCAGATAGGGTCCCGGAAGAACCAATGGGAACAAACCATGTCGTCGAAACAGTCCCTGGGTGGACTCCATCTAGTGATTGATAACTAGTTGGGACAGATGGTATACCACCAAACATCGTAGGAGTAGTAGCAGGAGGTTCTGTTGTAGCTGTATCGAATGACACAGTCCTATATGTTGATTGTTGTTTAGACATATTCAATATATTCAAAAGATTTCCTAGCAATTCAACAAGAGCTTGCGATGAAGGATGATTGAAAGAACTAACTTCAAGAATAGAAGGATATAAGTGGATCCCAGCTCCAAAATGCAATGCAGTACTGGATGGAAGATCCTCTACAACTTCTTCTGTAGCAATCACTCTAGGTGGAAGAGGTAGACCGTCAGGTCCATAAAATCTTTCTGGTGGTAAAGAAGGTATAGTTTTTGCAGCGAAAGATACTAGAGGGGTGACACCTTCTAAATTCTAGAACTCAAATCCCAGATGTTCAGGTGAGTGAACTTCAGTTTGTGGATCAGCTCTAGATGGAGCTGCTTTAATTATAGAGGTGTCTACCATTACACTAGGATCAGTTCTAATGTCTTCTTGTAACCGTGGAACTTCTTCTGTAGAGGCAGATGTACCAGAAATTATCAGAGTAACTGTAGTCTCTAATGATGTTAAAACACAAGTTTCAAATAAACCAGGAGAGGTGGACTTAGTTAAAGAGACTATTTTGCTCGGAATGGTTTCGTTTCCAGAGTCAAAGACGGTTGACTCGCTAGCCTCCACGAATGACAGGGTTTTGATTGACTTTCTTCCACGATTACGAATTACTTGATCAACTCAAAATTAAAAAGGGGGAAATGTTATTCCAAATTAAATAAATTTTTTGATGCTTTGACACAAATTTGCTTTTTCAATTTTTAAGAGTCGAGAAAAAGCTAAAGATGACTCTAGTCGCCTTTGATTTTTAATGAGCCTAAAGTGACCAGTGCTCAGATAGACCTTTTCCTTTAAGGAGTCAAAAAGGAACGAAAGTGAATGCTCTAGAAATCTAGACAAAGGGATTACAAAACCAATCACAGAACTACAATATACACCTTGGTGGTAAATTAAAGAGAAATTACCAAGGATTTTACGTACGGCAGTCAATCTTCTCGAATGTTGTGTTCAGTGCATTGCGATCGATAGGGTGGCAGACACAGCTTCCTAAGGATAAAGGATATCAGCCTATTGTGATCTCCCAATATATACTTGACAGTACAGGGAGCACAAGTCCATACTGGCACTTTTCGTATCAAAGAGAAGGAATCACCCAACCTTCGATGAAAATGATAGTTACCAGGTTTTACGATGCCACTGTCTCTAGCCTAGACTTCTAGATGTTGTGCGTTAGTTTCCAAAGCATTTTTATGTTCATTGAGGTTTATTTTAGAGTTGATCTTTTTTATAAGTTTGTCTTTCAAGGTTCACCGCATGATGTAGATGTAAAATTCCTAAATATGCAATCTAAAATGATAAACAGTTGTTTGTTTTCTTTTAGCAATGAAAATCCTAGCTACTAAGGAAAGAAAAGTATGATTCTTTCAACAGAGAGCAGAGAGCACACACTAATGCACTTTTCCTAAATCATTTTCCGCATGCAGTCTAAATTCAAATGCACATGCATGTATTTTTTTTTCCGCTTCCTTAATGTGAGAATGCCAAAAAGGAAAACTAAGTACAAATCTGAACTATTTTCTTCAAAGCGACACTTCAACAATTTATTTTCAAAATGAAAGGAAGACTAAAATGACACTTTTGATTTCGAATGGAAAACTACTTTCGACGCTTCAAATATTGACAATTCAAGTCAAATACAATGACAAAAGTACAATCAACTATCTAGAAGAGGAAGACTTTACGACACTCTTCTTCTTGATTCAAAACAATAGTTACAACACTTTTGAATCAAAAGACGACAATTTGTTTAAGCTACTCTTTGCAAAGGAGGACTGTAAATGATGAAAAATACATTAAAAAAAAATTCACAATTCCTGACCAATGGATGCTGAATAATGTAAAGGAAGAAGGCTTCAACAATGATATACTGATCATAAGCAACAAAACTACTGAATAGAGCTGAAAACAAAGAAGAAAAAAACCAAATTCCAGAGAAGGAAACAGTATCATTCAGTCATCACACCTGTCCTTAAGGGAAACAGGGATGCATCTCACCTGCAACATATGGGAGGTGTGATGCATCTAGGCTGGCAGTTACAGACAGTGCGATGGACTAGGGAACGAAACTGAGCTTGGTTTTTGCTCAAAATTTGCAGCTAAGTTCAGTAATTTAGGCTAACCTATGATGGAAAATAAAAACAAAGTACAGGGGTATGATCTTATGAGGTTATTGAGCTACCATAAGGGAACTTAGGATGTTTGCAAGTCAGATGTTCAGTTCATAAACCAACCCAGAGATTGACTAAAGTAGCGTTGATCTACTTTGCACTTGCATAGCAAGAGCAGTTCGAAGGCTAGCTGATTTAACTTCAGGCTCCGTCTGTAGTTTATAAAGCAAACAAGAATAACAAACTAACTAACTAATAGCTCCCCAGTGGAGTCACCATTTTGTTTCTGGGAAAACTAGTGTCTTTTCAATCTACTAGTCCCACTAAGATGGGTATCTATCTTAGAAACAAACAATCAAAGTAACTTGTGATTTCCTTTATCTATGATAGATAAGAGAGAAGCAGAGAGCACCAACCTGAATCTTTCGCTTGGCTCCTTGCTTGTTTCCTCTCTCCCTTGATAGAGCTTGCCACTCCTTTCCTACTTGTCCCACTTTAGAGAATACATGTAGAGGCAAAGCAACAAAACACCATCAAATCATAGAGATCTATAATAACATAAACAATGCAGAATTAGAAATACATTAACCATAAAATTGCATTCACAAATAGCAAGATTCACAAATACACAAGTATATGGAGGAAAACTCAAATAACTTTATTGATAGTAGAAGAGAGGATTACAACCCGGTTGTCTGATCCAGCATCATCCTCCCAGCATGAAAGCCCTCTTCACCTCATGAAAAGCAAGATCACCCAACAATACAATGTTTTTCTCAGAGAGAAACCAACAACACTTCCTTACAAATTACAAAATTCCAGCCTCCAAATATTTCAGATGAGGGATCCATTTATAAATATTTGCAGAGGGGTGAGTCAATTTATGGGTTTTTTATTAGTGTCATTTCAATGGTAGTTCTTGGTTTATAGACATATATGATTGGGTTTGAAGTTCCCAAATATGTCTATAACACCAGGGCACTATGCCTGCAATTGCACCAACCCAACACGGATATCATGTTCATATTGTGCTCAGTTTGATCATGAAACAATAGATTGTCCTACGTTGATCACACAGATGCACGAAAAAGGGGTACTCCAACCTCCTCCAACTTAGAATTTACAAATGATGAGGTCTGAACAACGCGAAGAAGACCCGAATGTGAACATGATGCTCAGAAGCGGTGCAACCATGGGGGAGGATAAGGGGAAGCAACCCAAGGAAGATACATGGGTTCGCAAGGCTCCTGCAAGGGAACCTGAGTTTTACTTAGAACACACAAAGAAGACATTCATGGAAGCTAAGAGGAGCTTCACAAAGGAGTCCACTTTAGGTAGTAAGGATCAACTAGAGCCAGGAATGGATCCTTCAATGCTCACTACCTTTTTGGAGACATGCATGAAACTACTACACGACAACAAGACAGTTAAGGGACTAAAGGAGCTGATCACCAGGTGCACAGGGTCAGGAGAACCACACGCAGTTTGGAAATTGGGAAAGCATGGATTGTGCACTGGGAGGGAAATGAGATTGACTGCACAGATTGGTGAGTATGAAATGGATCAAGTAATCCTAGATCTAGGTTTGGATGCAAATGTGTTACCAAAGCAAACATGGGACCACATGGGCAGGCCCACATTACAGTAGTCCCTATTCAATTATGAATGGAAAACCAACAGAAGATTTCTCCCACGGGGAGGTTGCAAGGGATAATAGTTGATATTGAAAGTGCGAGAACACAGATAGATTTTGAAGTGATAGAGATTGTCGATGACAACAATCCCTATCCCGCATTGTTAGGGATATATTGGACCACTGATATGAACGAAGTCATCAACCTGAAGAAGCGGAAAATGATCTTTGAGAAAAAGTCGATATGCATAGTAGTCCCACTAGACCCATTCGAAGGAGCATGCTACACTGAACCTGTGTGCGATGACGATAGCGACGATGAGCTGGATTGTATTTACAAGATAACTGCACACAACCAAGATTGGGTAAATCCGACTGCAGATGGGAGAATCTCGTGGGAGCATGAAAGCTCCTGCACTTCGGATTCAGATGAAGAAGTAGAACATTGGAAGAATTAGTTGAATGAAGTGACAATGTTGAATTGCAACATGATGATTAGATCATTGTGTTGCATAACAATAGAGGCCAGAGAACTGTTGACATATCATGGATTGACAGCGATGGATGAATTCTTGAGCAAGTTTGAAAGCATAGTACCGGAACAACAGCAATTTGACATGTTGAAATGGGTGCTGCGTGCAACACCTGTGCACTGGTGGGGAACACATCAAGGAAATTTTGAGGACTAGTGCAAATGTAGAAGGATGAGGCATCTACGATTTGGGAAATTGTAGCTATGGTTAGAAGACAAATACGATGGATGAGATGACCCACGCACACACCTTGCGAAATGGACCAAGGCCTATGGGGAAGAGCCACAACCTGAATGGGTACATTTATTCTACCATACCGTGGATGTCATACCCATGCATTGATATACTGAGACAGAACTCTGACATGGTACGGACGAATGGGATGTCTTTCATGGGGGATTTTTGTTAACATTCACATTTGAAGACCAATGGTTGGATACTGTTGAAAACACCCTTCAAGAAATAAAATCCGCCATCTTCAAAATACCATAGGAGCCACTGGAAATGCTTGAACTAGCATGGGCAACCTAGTTAAGCAGTTCCCTAGAATGTTATAACATGTAGGTAGAGGAGGATGATGATGACCCCCGAAATATTAATATTCCAGAAACCAAAGGTTGTCACGAGGTTCGCGGACCATCAATTGAGGATCCCAACATCACCACGCTGCTAAAAACAAAGTAGGTAAACATTGGCATAGAAGCGGAGATGAAGTACACGATGCTCGGGGACTATTGGGATGATGCTATGGTAAATAAGGTCACCAAGTTACTCTGTGAATATCAAGACTTGTTCCCAACCAAAATCACGGACTTAACGGGGATCATTGGTAACTTAGGGATGATGAAGATCACTCTAAAACCAGACGCAAAGCTAGTTAAGCAATTGCCTTACCGCTTGAATCCAAAGTATAAAGAAAAGGTTTGCGACAAATTAGACAAAATGCTCGCAGCCGGAATTATTGAACCAGTGGAAGAATCTGACTAGGTGAGTACTATGGTGGTGCAGGAGAAAAAACAAAAGGGAGATATAAGAATATGCGTGGACCTCGAGAAGCTTAACGATGCCCGTGTTCATGATCCATTCTTGACACTGTTCACAGATGAAGTATTGGAGAATGTGGGTGGTTAGGAAGCTTACTCATTCACGGATGGCTTCTTAGGGTACCATCAGATCAAGATCACACCAGAAGATAGGGGCAAGACAACCTTCGTAACAGAATGGGGCTGCTTTCAATACATTGTTATGCCCTTTGGACTGAAGAACGTTCCAATGATATTTTCGCGCATAGTAGTGGCCACGTTCAAGGAATACATGCACAAGTTCTTGGAGGTCTATCTTGATGATTGGACTATTTTTGGGTTAGTTAAACACCATGTAGCGAGCTTACGTTTGATGTTGGATACTTGCTGCCGACCCCAGATTGCACTGAACCTTAAAAAGTGGACCTTCCTCATTCCCTTTGGAAACCTGCTAGGCCATGATGTCTGCAAATAAGGTCTGATGGTGGACCCTATGAAGATTGGTGTTATTCTAAATTTGGAAGCGCAGCGAAGTGTCAAACAATTACGTGCTACTTTGAGGCACACTGGTTAATATAGAAAGTATATCAAGAGCTATGCCCAAATAACAACACCAATGGAAAATCTATTGAAAAAGGATGCTACATATTGTTGGAATGATGATTGTATGAGAAGTTTGGATGTTCTCAAGGAAAAACTGGCATTCGCTCCCATCCTAGTATTCCCAAAATGGACGTGGAATTTCATGTACATGTTAATGCGTCGTGTATTGTGCTAGGAGTTGTACTCACGTAGGAAGGCACATAAGGTGCGGATCACCTGATCGCATTCGTAAGTCAGTGGCTGTCCAAAGCTGAAAATAACTACTCTACTACTGAGCACTAAGGGTTGGCAATGGTGTACATGCTCCAGAAATACCGACACTATTTACTTGGCGGGCACTTCAGGATGTATACCGATCATTCCGCATTGAAATACCTGGTGAACAAGCCTGTGTTGGGGGTGCGCATATGCAGATCGATTTTACTCTTTCAAGAACATGAATTTGAGGTCATCGTCAAGCCAAGATGCCTAAATGCAAGACCAGATCACTTATCATGAATTGAGACAAGCGAGAAGCCCACAAATTTGGAGGAGGGACTACCTGATGCACAACTCTTCGCAGTGCATGTTGGGATGGCCATTTCAAAGTTATAATCCATTTTTTAACTACAGGGACTGTGCCGACCGAATACTCAGTCCAGCAGAAGAAGGAATTGGTGGTGCGCGTGGCGGACTTTTCTGTCATTATGAGGCACCTCTACAAAATGGGAAACGATGAGATATTTCGAAGATATGTACCTGAATTTGAACGAGGACAGATCCTCGCGAAAGCACATGGGAGTGTTGTAGGATGACACTATGTAGGATGCATGACTGCACAGAAGATTCTTCGTGCTTGGCTATGGTGTCCCACCCTGCACCAAGATTCGAAAGCACAATGTTAGGCCTGCGACATATGTCAAAGGACTGGAAAACCATCACGAAGAGATGAGATGCGACTCAATCCACAAATATCACTGTAGCGATTTGAAAAATGGGAAATCAATTTTGTGGTGCTGATCAAACCTCAGGGAAAGATGGGTGCACGCTACATCATCACCACAGTGGAGTACCTAACTTGATGGGCAAAAGCACAGTCAGTTAAGGACTGCATGGCTACTACAGCTGCGAAGTTTTTGTTTGACAATGTGTTGACATGATTTGGTTGCCCGAAAATCTTAATGAGTGATCGTGGAACTCACTTCCTAAATGAAACCATTAGTGTGCTCACTGATAAATTCCAAGTGTATCATCAGCAAAGTACACTGTACCACCTACAAGCTAATGGGACAGTAGAAGCATTCAACAAAATACTAGAGACTACGCTAACTAAAGTATGTAACGCGTAGCGAAACAACTAGGACCTATGTATACCTATTGTATTATGGGTATATAGAACCATGTGCAAAAAATTGACAGGTCAAACACCTTTTAGGTTAGTCTATGGCACAAAAGTTGTCATGCCGATGGAATACATCATACCTAGTTTGCGAATAGCAGCACTTACAGGCATGTCAGACCGCGAAGCCTTGGAAGAGAGGCTTGCACAATTAGAAGAACTCGAGGAAGAACGATTTCTGGCAGGGTTCCATCAGCAGGTACAAAAAAAGAGTGAGAAATCTTGACATGACCACCATATCAAGTTGCGCACCTTCAAGGTAAACAATTTAGTGCTGTTGTATGGAAATAAGTTCGAAATATTTCCCAGAAAATACATAATGCACTGGTTGGAACCATATGTGGTAAAAGAGGTCACCAACGGAGGCGTAGTCCAACTAGTCAAACTTAATGGAGAACCCTTCCTAGGAAAATTAAATGACAGTCGCCTGAAGCCCTACACAAGTGGGTTGGCTGTCTAACTAACTAACCAAAGCACAGTCTTCATGACCCGAGAAGTCGGACAGGGGTGCGGGACTATAAACACAAGTACTAGAAGCCAGCACCAAAGAAGAGAATCAAGTCAAATGCAAACCATTCAGAAGCAGAAATCGAGCAGATCTAGCAGATGGTAGAACAGTTCATTGTGGACCTTCACACAGCCCAAACACAATTGGAAGTGCTCCGTGCCAAGATCGCCGCATAGTGACTCTGGATGAGTCACAATGATTGTGTTGGGGGCTTGTTGGGCAGGAAATCCCCCCCACAACATGTTTCTGGGGCTTAAAGCCCGAGTTTTGGTCAATGTAATGAAAGACTCCACAAAGTACGGGCACGGAGCGCGAAATTCTAGGATGAGTCATAGGGTTATCCACTCTAAGAATTGTAAAATAATGTAAAGTTGTGTTGGCCTACCCATGGTCCCGAACCATGGGATCGTATAAATAGAGCGAGGCTCTAAGTGTAAAGATAGTTTTTGGGAAGAAATTAATAGATAGATGTGAAGGCATGGTTAGAGGATAGAAGTGGATCTAAAGTGTATTAGGTCATAATAGTAGGAAGAGGCTCTGCAGCTGAGTGCACAGAGGCCTAGTAGAGTCCACAGCTGAGTGTGCGGACCCCTGCAGCTGAGTGCACAGGGTAGAGTCGGGTCTGTAATTGAACTAAACTTGATAAGGAGTATTAATAAAGATAAGTTTGATTCGAAATATTGTGCATCTATGGTTCTGTTGATCTTTATGCATGTATATTGTTTTTTATATCACGCACTTACTTGAAAGTTGAATAAATAACAAGAATATTGCTTCCGCACAAATTAAGTCAAAGCACTAATATAATAACGCAGCAAGGATCAAGATTAGGATAGTACTGTATTCGTTCCCCTTACAGAGGTGTGCACAGGCTACTACACGGAGTAGCAAAAGTGCTCAGGTTCGGGCTGCGAACCTCCAGAGCCTTCATCAATACATCCCTAGGGTGCGGAAACCTGGTTCCAGCACCCTCCCATACTACTTCGGGTGAGACCTCAATCCACACTACGTGGACTGTTACCGAAAGGGCCAATAGTACCGAGATTTGCTCAGCTAAATCACTTCTGAGCCTGGGTCAAGTCCCACGTAGCCAACACAAATAACAGTTTTGCATACAAACATTGTTGTATTCATTCATACTAGTCAACATTCAGTTTATATGAAGTGTAATGGTAGAACCATAGATTTTAATTCTTTTCCGAGTTTATATCGAGATATTGCAAGCACTAACCTACTCCAAGAGGTCTCGTGTATGCATGTTGTGTATAAACTTGAGACTTATATGCAAGCCTGCAAATATTATAAAATGGAGCATATTGCATAATTAGAGATAAGGGAACAAAACAATTCAAAGAAAAACCTAAAATATGTTGTCACACAAATCAAATTATAAGAAAAAAGACACTGGCAATCTAGAAGTAGGGATTTTAAACCCCATGTTGTTGTGTATGAAAAATTGAAACACAACATTTGAATTATGCAAATAATTTGACGTAAATGAGAAATGTTGTATTTAAGCTCGTAGCTTTGTAAAAATATAGCCTATCATATTTGGCATTAATTAGCTAAATAAGAACCTAATCACCCCATAAAGGTGATAGGGCCACATAAAGCTAATTTTGATATTCAATCATATCATATTATATTAAAGTCACATATGAATTTGAAATAGTAACATTCAATTCACATTTGGGCACATTTCAAGAGGTATTAGAGAAAAATTAGATCTATATGACATAGAAAGATTTTGGCACTATAAAGGGCATATTTTTCTATTAGAGATTCAAATTGAGGCAATGTTGTTTGTTAGAAACTAAACTCACAAGCACGTCCAATGAGCACTTTCTCGTACTTTTTGAAGATCAATGAGATGCAATCAAAACAATTTACCAATCCAGAATGGCTCAATAACATTGTTCAGTCATGTACACCATTTTTGTACTCTGTCTTCAACAAGGGATAACATTCAGCTGGAGTTTCTAATTAAGGTGACATTTTTTTTTTGGAAATTACAATTACAAAGCATTGAAATGAATGATCTTATAGAATTATAGGTTATTTCATTAAGCAAGATCAAAGTTACAAGTTCTGAAAGTTGTTCCTTTTTCAGTGCCAAACCCATGCCAGAAAGAAAAAGTCATGAGAACTTTCAATTTCTAGAAGAAAACCAGGTGTCAATTTTTCTTGTTAAAAGAAGATGTCTAGCACAAAAATTCTTAGCTTTATATTTTCATTTGGAGGGGAAATAAATTAAATGCAAGCTATATATATTTGAAATAGAAGGCTTGATTGGGAAAAAATGTTGAAAAGGAGCAAGAAAATATTCATGTTGATTAAAAATCCCTTGGTAATATTTTTGAATGTATGTGATAGATTATGTATTACATACAATACAAAATATGAATATCCTAAGGAAATAGTTACATGATTGACCCTAGATGAAGTTTCTGAAGAATAGACAACTTCCAGCTATGAAAAATTAGCTAATTGAGCTTCTCTTTATCATACCTTGCATCTAATGAATCTCCATGTGAATAGTATTTACAAGAGGCAAAGAAAATCTCCCAACATCTCTTCAATGAACTTGTTCCCCATTATGATGGACATCAAGGATTTAAACAAGGCAAAGAAGATCTTGAAATGATGAACCCATTCCCCTTTATAATGATCCTCCTAGTAAGAATCATGTATTGGTTGAAGGGGACCAAAAATTATTAAAGAATGTCATAAGAAAGTGGAAAAAAAAAATTACATGAATCTTCTCAATTGGAAATGTCTTTTCTTGTACATCCTATTTGGATGGCATACCCAATTACTCAATTCCCAATACCCAATCTCTTGGTTGATCTATACTTCAACCATTATGAAATCGGTGAACATATTGAGTGGAGTATAATCAGTGAGCTCATTCCACCAAAGATCTTTATCAACGGTTATATCAAATAAAGAAAAAGGTAAAATCACAAAAATAAATTAATTCTATAGGAGGATATCATTGGTTGAACGCATGCTAGTAGAATTGCTCTCTAAAATGATCTTTGTTGAGTCCTGTTAGCTTGAAAAATGGAAGACTCTGTAATCCCTGAGCTTGTAAGTATATACTATGAGGGCTCCCCTAAGGTGTCGCATGAATGGAGGTAATGAATTGGGATCCTTTCACCCTACCCTTTCATCTCACATTCACCCTCGAGTTAGACCAAAAATTCATCCTCTGCCATCCATCCAGAACAAGTGCAGGGAGCATTTTTCTTTGGAAGCCCCTCCTTTGGCCATGATAAGGTGAATGTGAATAAAAATTACATGTTTATGTAGGTTTTGATTCATCTGAAGGAATACTTTATTGGAGTGAGTGACGTCATAAACCAAAACAAATTAGAAATTTAATATGATACATATCAAAATTAATTTCATTGGAAGGGGGAGGATGAAAACAAAGCTATGACATTAGTTGGGATGAGCAATGTTTGCATATATCAACCATCACCCCACAAAGAAAAATCCTTTCGTCCTAATGAGTGGAGAGAAAAATAAAAGGAAATTGAAATGTTAAAGCTCCACCAAATTAATAAATGCGTGAAGGGAATGTTAAATTTCCACCAAATTAATAAATGTGTGGATGGAAATATAAAAAAGAAAAATAAAGAAAACTAGTGATCACAAAAAAGGTAAAAATAGGGCCCACGCAAGGAACAATGAGGGATTTCTTATCTCTTCAATAACACCAAAAGCTAAGAGAAAAAAAGGACCACTTCCTTATGTTCAAATTTTTTATTGCACATTTATATACACTCCTTCTCAATCTATGTATACTCATGTATTCAATTGTGAAAAACTAAATTAGAGTGAAAATGTGGTCATGGTGATAGTCTTCAAGAAGAACCCCATATATATATATATATAATATAGTATTATATATAATATAATATATATATATATATATGACAAAATGCATATATTTAATCCAATTTTGTTGGGAAAACAAAATTTAAGGCTTTGATTAATCTAATATTCTTCGTGTTTTTATGAGGTTTTAAATCTAACCAAATATCCTTAAACACTTTTAAGCACGGTAGGGTCATAATTGAAACTATGATTCAAATGTAACTATAATCTATCATTGCATTCCATTCTAAATCATGGCTATAAATTCTTACATTTTGTATGTTATTTAACAAATGCCACAAATGGCTAGAGTTCAAACTTTGATAGATATCAAGTAATCAATTATTTTTGTAATCATCATTCAGTTTGATCTATAAGAAGGTAAGAATAATAATATACATTAATATAATATGAAAACTCAATTTAAGATTGAGGGGAGAGGTTTTTCATGTTATGGTTTGGTAGGAAGTTGGAAAATTTATTATAATGATTGCCCAAGTTCAAGTCACAACTTCAAAAACTATTATCCTATGTCGACATATTCAACTCTAGGTGGAAGTCCTAAAATAAATTGACAATGCATGGATGTAACGATGATTTTTTTTTTTTATCGTGGCTTAGTTGCAATGACCATTTTAGTGAAGAGAAAACATTGGAAGGTGGGATAAATTGAACCTTGTACCTCTCACTTGCAAGAGAAATGACTTTGGAAGTACCCACTTAATATGGGGAGGGGATATTTGTTGAGTTGTGGTCTACATATAAATTGGAGTTCTTACCTTAATGATGACCTAGGTTGAAGTCTCAATCCCAAAGTGCATGCTCTTATTTGCTTGTGTTAAAGTTTGGGTGGAATTCCTATCTAGAAGAAATTGATGGCCCATGGATGTGGCCATAATATTTCTAACACCAAATAATTATGACCTTAGTCATAGTAATCATTTCAAAGTCGAAAAAACAAATATGGGGAGATTTGAACCTTACACATCTCCCATGCAAGAATAATGACATTACCAATTGGTTATATGATAACCCTCCATAATTTTGTTGGGACTTAAGGATATAACATATGTAGGATTTAATCCATCTTTCTATTTGTAGTTAATGTTATGTGTGCCTCACACACTACTAGGGTACCCATGGCTACCTTAACGTATTGAGTGAATATGTCAATTGGCGGATACTAAGGAGACCATGGATCAACATTGGTCCATATATATGTGGGGAAGGGTTTTGTTATGTGTACATTGCACATTCAAACACTACCTTTAAATGTACGTATTGTTTCCTGTGTTCATAATGTATATTCAAACTAGATAAACTTGATATCCAAGTTAAAAATTAGTATCCTAAGTTCAATGTATATGACCCTCATAATAAAAAATGTAGTTATGCATGAAAAGTTAAGTTTTCAACTAAAGGAAATGTGTCCTCTACTAATTAACCAACACTTCTACTTGCAACTATTCTTCATAATGTATTTGACCCAACTGTAATCCCAGTCCCATTTTGGAAAATCTATCAACCTTCAAATTTAATTCCCTGTGAATGTGATCAAAGGATACAACCTTGAATATTATAATCAACTCCATAACTGTAATCATCCACTAATCCAATAAAGAACTGTTTAAGGAAGTATAACCTTTCAGCCAATATATAAGAGTCTTTGAATCCCCTATCACTTGTAAGTTTATATTTCTAAAGTGACGCAATTAAGATAACTAACATAAACAATTGATTTTTATTATTGTAGTATTATTTAGGTATTTATATTTTTGTTCCTAAACTATATTAGTCAATCATGTTAGTCATTTTTGTTGACACCTAATCATAGGGATTGGGTGAACAACTGTAATTAGTGTAAATAAATAATAGAGGAAATGGAGAGTCAACAGGAGATGAACTAAACAGACACTCCCTCTTGTATATAATAATAAACAACCTGAATGAATAATACGATTACATTTCAGGAGTTACCTCCTGGTATGACATGGTATTAGAGCCAGCGCCATTTTTGGCTTCCCTCTCTACTTTGTAACTCCCTTCTTCCTATTCTTCCTATGTTCTTCCTATTTTGCATAACTGACCTCTTGCAACCACTCCACAAGTGTGGCTCTATCAAGAATTTGATAACCATTTTGCAGGTTTTCCCCTCTCTCGAAACTGTTGCAAACATTCGATTAGATATGTGAGGCAACTACTCCAATGAGATACAGGTCTGGAATGTGTGCTTTGTTCATAGTTAGCCATTGAGGTTCAATTTTTGTGTGGACCATCTCTAAATCAGACCTTCTGAAGTGGAAGCCTTACATCTGTACTCACATGTTGGGTTTTGTGAGCATGTCCATACCTCTGTTATATACATTAAAATTGTAGTTTTTTTTTTTACAAGCAAAAGTGCAATATCTTTCAGCTTATTAGCAGCAGAAGTATATTTTAAAAAAAATTGCACTCATTAATATCTATTGTGGGAGTGGTCCTCAATGGGAAGGATGTTGGGCATGGAATCCCCGCAAGGCATGTTTTGGGGCTTAAAGCCCAAGTTTTGAGCAAGTTTTTTGTAAAATCTCTTCGAATTGCGGACATAGAGCGCGAAGTCATAATAGAGTCATAGGGTTGTCCACCCTAGTTTTGTAATGTAATGTCGGCTGGATAGACCTACCCATGGTCCGTGGACAATGGGATTGTATAAATAGAGCGAGGCTCTAAGTGTAGAGAATAACAAATGAATGAAGAACATGAGAAGTGTAAGTAATTGAGTCGAAGTGTAAAGTGTGTTTGTGGGTCATAAAGTAGGAGAAGGCTCTGCAACTATGTGCGAAGAGGCCTAGTAGTCCGCAGCTAAGTGCGCAGACCCCTGCAGCTAAGTACGCAGGGCAGGTCAAGTCTGTAATCATTGGGAAAATCAATAAAGAGAAGCTTTACTACAATTATGTGTATCTTTTCCAGGGTTAATGCATGATTGAATAAAAATTGCAAGTATATTATTTCTTTACTGCGTAGACCTGTATGAATTTTTTGTGTAACTAATTATTACTTAAGGAATTCAAGTAGGCAAAGATAATTAACTAATATTGGAATTTAAGCAAGATCTTCGGAAATAGCGCAGAGCACAGCATACAACCCCTGGGTAGGGCTGCAAAAGGCAGTGTATTAGGTCGCGAGGAACGAGAAAGTGCGTGAAGCAACCTACACACAGGGACGAACAAAGGACCAAATGAACTTCTCAGACATCTCAAAGGTTCAAAAACCTAGTTCTAGCACCCTCCCATACTACTTCGTGTGAGACCATTGTCCACGCTTCGCGAAATGTTGCCAAAAGGGCTAGTAGTACCAAGATTTATTTGGCTAATTAACTTTGAACCTGGGTCAAGCCCCAACAAGCCAACAAATGGTTCTATTGTCAAGACCGAGATCTGCATAGAGATGTCTGATGTCGTATCACTGGAATTCGACAAAAAAAGGAATTGAAGATTGGTTGGATAGGAAAATTCACGAGTTAGTGGCACAGGAAAACAAGAATCCACGAATATCAAAGGAAGAGTGGTTAGATTGCTACTTGTATACGAAGGTCCATGAAATTTTCTTTGCACCTTTCCCCACTGAGTTGTACGAGTGGATAGCAAAACTAGCAAATAGCCAAGGGAGGTGCAGACTCGACAAACCTATTGTGTGGACTCCAGAATTGGTGCGCAGACTGGAAGCATTAGAAGATAAGATCATGCGTGCTATGGATCAGTGGCGTGATTGAATTATAGGAGGATTCATCACCAAGTTCGCGGTAGATACTTCAGTCAGCTATAGCGAGGTAAAATGATGCTTCCTCAAAGGACTGCAAGGTAATTACGTTAAATATTTGAACACTTGGATTAAAATGCTACTGTGTGAAAAACAGGTTATGCGAATAAATTGATGTATGGGGCTACGCAGAGTGGAGAATCTACAGAAATGAAGGTAGAAAAAAACTAGAAGCTAGCCCCTTTATTTCACCTCTGCGAGGGAGCGAGGAAGAGCTTGCAAAGGTTTCACCAAGAAGTGTGATCAGTTTGATAAGGCAAAGAATTCAACGCATACGACTCCCACCCACACTACTGCTAGTTTCACCATCTTCACCTCCATCTTTTCGCATACCACCTTCTCCACCACCGTAATTCAATATGGCAAGCACGATAAAGTTGCTAGTGTTCAAGGGAGTAGGGAATGAAGATCCGTACCAATTTCAGTTCGTGATAAGGTTTGTATGGGAAGCGTAAGGAGTCATGGATGACAATATAAAGAAAGTGATGATGGTCAGCGCTCTACAAGATCGTGCACTGACTTGGTACATTAAGAATTCTAATGATAATCCAAACGCAGGGATCGTGGATATCAAAGCTGCACTGAACAAAGAATTTAGCAAGCCAAAGTCAGAGATGCAATCGATCATTGGATTTAAGTAAATCATGATGCTTCCAAGTGAGACCCCTTGGGATTTGGATCAGAGACTGAAGTGTATAATTCATGAAGCTAATATGACTTTGACGAATGGGCAACATCGCGCATGGTTTGTGGCATCGCTAACACCGCATCTAAGGAACGCGTTGTCACAATAGAGGCTAACCACTCAGGTCGAGGCCTTGGAGATCGTGATGAGGCTGCATGAGACCCCGATACAAGATCCTAACTTAGGAGTTTAGTAGATCCATGTTCAGTTGAAAAACTTTTGCCTTGAGATGCAGATTTTGAAACAAGACAGGACAGCTCGCCCATAAGTGTGCGAGGAGGTATGGTGCGTGAAATGCAAAAGTCAGGGACATGACAAGGACCATTTCCCAGTGTTCGTGAATTACCTTGCGGGAGGAGGACCAATGCCATTGAGAACGGAGGTATAATTAGGACCGAGCACGACACCTATATTATGGTGCACGATTTGTCAGGTAGGAGGAAAGCATGCTACAGATAACTGCCATCTACTATAGAATTATACGTAGAATGCATAGCAGTTGTTCTGTAATTTCTGTAGATCGGTAGGACATGATGAGCACACCTTTATAATTTATGAGTTGATGATGGATCAAACTCCTACCTACAGAGTTCAGGCCAAAACTCGGCCCCTCGATCAAAATGCAGGAATGGTGCGCACTGGATTTCAGGGGCGCAGATGAGGCCGAGGTGGAGGGGGACCAGGAAGAGGTCACGGACAGTTGATATGTTACAATTTTGGAGGGCCGGGGCACTATGCCCGTGATTGTACAAATCCAACGCAACCATCATGCTTATATTGTACACAGTTTGATCATGATACAAAGGATTGTCCCACACTGATAGCAAGGTTGCGCAATAAAGGAGCACTCCAACCTCCCCCAACTCAGAACCTGCAAATGATGAGGTCTGAGCTGCATGAGGAAGACCCTAATGTAAATATCGTGCTCCAGAGTGATATTACGATGGGGGATGACAAAGTCAAGTAGCCTGAAGAAAGTACCTAGGTTCGGAAAGCTCCAACGAAGGAACCAGAATTTGATTTGGAGCATGCTAAGGAGGCCTTCATGGAAGCTAAGAGGAGCTTCACAGATGCCTCCACTTCAGGAAGTAAAGACAGACTAGAGCTGTAAATGGACCCATCGATGATCACTATGTTCTTAGAGACATGCATGAAGCTACTGCGTGATAGCAAGTTTGTAAAGGGGCTACAGGAACTCATAACTAGATGCGTTGGGACCGCACCAGGAGAACTGCACGTAGTCCAGAAGCTCGGGAAGCACATGACATGAACAGGAAGGGAGATGAGATTGACCGCGTAGATCAGGGAATATGGGATGGATCAAGTGAATCTGGATCTAGAATTGAACGTGAACGTCTTACCAAAGCAGGCATGGGAATGCATGGGTAGGCTTGCGTTGCAATGGTCTCCTATCCAACTATGAATGACGAACCAACAAAATATCCTACCCATGGGGAGACTACAGGGAATCACAGTATATATTGAAGGAGCAAGCGCACTAGCAGATTTCAAAGTGATAGAGATTGTTGATGAGAGCAATCCCTACCCTATGCTACTGGGAATAGATTGGGCCACTGACATGAATGAGTGATAAATCTAAGGAAGTGCAAGATGATTTTTGAGAAAAATTCACTGCGCGTAGTAGTACCTTTAGAGCCTGCGGAAGGAGCACGCTACACAGAGCCAGTGCATGACTACGACAGTGACGACGATCTAGACTACATCTACAAGATAACTACACGCGAGCAAGACTAGGTAAATCCAACCACGGATGGTTGAATCTCATGGGAGCAAGAAAGCTCTTGTACCTCGAATTTTGACGAAGAGATAGAATAATGGCAGAACTAGTTACACGAGGTAACCACGCTCAACTATAACATGATGACGAGACCGTTGCGCTATGTAACAACAAAGATAGGGATCTACCTACGTACAATGGGTTAGGTGAAGTGGATGAGTTCAAAAAAAAAATTGAAAGAGAAGTGCCGAAATAGCAGTGCTTCGACGCTTTGAAATGTGTAGTACGTGCTACGCCCGCAAGGTGGTGAGGTATGCACCAGAAAAGTTTTGAGGACTGGCACGACTATCGAAGGATGATGCACATGCGATTTGTGAAGCCTCAGATGTGGTTAAAAGACAAGTATGATGGACGAAACAGCCCACGCACCCACCCTTCCAGGTGGATACAATCATATGATGTGAAACCTACGGGAATGCAAATTCCCCGCGGTAGGAAACATGATCAGTAAGCGAGTGCGGGCAAGACAAGGGCACGAACTACCCCTTAGGTTGAAACCACCGAGCATGGAAAGACCAAGTGCATAGAAGGATATCCACGCAGAAGCCTTTAACAAAATACACAAAGTGCTGAACAAAGTCCACAATGCGAAGCAGACTGATTGGGACCTGCACGTACCAGTTGTTCTATGGGCTTATACAACCATGTGCCAGACCCTAACCACGTAGGCACCTTCAAGGCGGGAGTATGAAGTGAACGCTGAAACACCCATGGAGCATGAAAGGCCTAGTATTTTCATAACAGTGCTGACAGGGATGATGGACTGTGAAGCCCTGGAAGAGAGGCTTGCACAGTTGGAAGAACTGGAGGAGGAATGGTTCCTAGCTGGCTTCCATCAGCAGGTGCAAAAGCGGCGCGAGAAGGCCTAGCACAATCGCCATATTAAGTTGCGCACCTTCAAGGTAAATGATTTAGTGTTGTTGTATGACAATAAGTTTGATAAACTCCTGGGGAAGTTCAGAATGCATTGGTTGGGACCATACATTGTTAAGGAGGTCAAATATGGAGGCACAGTACAGCTAGTCAAACTAAATGGAGAGATTTTCCCAGGCAAAGTGAATGGTAGCTGATTAAATCCCTACACGAGTGACTCGGTTATCTAACTAACCGACAGAAGCATAATCTTTGTGCTCCAAGAATCTGGACAAAGGCATGGGACTATCAACAAATGCAGGGAAGAACTTTTCAACATAGAGGTCTTGGAACAACATATGCAACAAATCCAGCAAACAAGAGCTTAGTGCGCTACCACCCTTGCTGCAGTTCAAGTTCAGAGGAAGGGACAATGCACAAAGATCTTCGTGCCGACAGAGTGACTCAAGGGCGAGTGATGATGTTTGTGTTGGGGGCCTATTGGGCATGGAGTCCCCCCAAGGCATGTTTTGGGGCTTAAAGCCCATGTTTTGAGCAAGACGGTTGTAAACGCTCCACAAATTGTGGGCGCGGAGTGTGAAGTCATAATAGAGTCACAGGGTTATCCACCCTAGTTTTGTAATGTAATGTGGGATGGATAGACCTACCCATGGTCCACAGACCATGGGATTATATAAATAGAGCGAAGCTCTAAGTGTAGAGAATAACGAATGAATGAAGAGCATGAGAAGTCTAAGTAATTCAGTCGCAGTGTAAAGTGTGTCTGTGGGTCATAGAGTAGGAGAAGGCTCTGCAATTGTGTGCACGGAGGCCTAGTAGTCCACAGCTGAGTGCGCGGACCCCTACATCTGATTACGCAGGGAAGGTCGAGTCTATAATCATTGGGAAAATCAATAAAGAGAAGTTTTACTACAATTTTGTGTATCTTTTCTGGGGCATGATTGAATATAAATTGTAAGTATATCGTTTATTTACTTCACGTACTTGTATGAATGTTTTGTATAACTAATTATTACTTAAGGCATTGAATTAGGTGAAGATAATTAACTAATATTGAAATATAAGCAAGATCTTGGGTAATAGCACAGAGCGTGACACACAGCCCCTAGGTAGGGTTGCGCGAAGGTAGTGTATCAAGATGTGAGGAATGGGAAAGTGTGTGAAGCAACCTACGCGCAGGGATGAACAAAGGACCAGCCGAACTTCTCAAACATCTCAAGGGTGTGGAAACCTGGTTCTAGCACCCTCCCATACTACTTCGGGTGAGACCTCAGTCCACACTCCGCAAACTATTGCCGAAAGGGCCAGTAGTATCGAGATTTGTTTGGCTAATTAACTCTTAACCTGGGTCAGGCCCCAACAAGCCAACAAAGGAAAATTATCTTGAGTGGTTTTGGAAAATCAAACACACTCTAATTTTTAATGAGTTGTGGAAAGGAGTGTGTGTTGGAAACAGAGATAAAGAGCCAGAACAACGTACCTCAAACAAGGAATTTGGCATTTGGGAAAATAAGAACAGCAAGGCTTATGCATTCATTGTAGCATTAGTAAATGAAGAGGTGAGTCGCCATATTTCACCATTTTCAAATGCTTTTGAAGCCTTACAATAACTCAAGGAACTCTATGACTCACACTCTGCACTTGAAGTTGTTCAACTCATGATTAAATTGTTCACCCTTGAATTACAAAATGATTGTCCTCTTGCTCTTGCATCAGAAGTAAAATATATTATGTGTGATATCAAAGTCACTAATGTTGAACTGGACATTCCTTTTATATATTTTATCAAGGCACTTTATCCCACTTACTCAAATTATCTTGAGTCATTGCAAGAAAATGGAAACCTCAAAGATATTACCTTTGACTCCCTTGTGAAAATATTTGCTGAAAAAGAGAAAGCTTTTGGGAAGAAGACAGCTCCTCAGTCTTCTGAAGAGGTTGTGTGCCTTGCATATAGAGAGAAGAATCTTGCTCAAGATTCTTCTAGAGGAAGAAATTTTGGAGACAGGGGGGGCAGACACTCTCAAGGAGAAAAGTCAGATTTGCACTGCATAAATTTCAAAAGAGATGGATCACATGATGCATCCACATGCAAGTTTCCTTGGAACAAAATTGAACATGAAAGAAACCAACCCAAAGGTAAAACTAATGACAAAGAGAAAGGTAAAGCACCTGAATCCGCTCACTATGCTGTGGCACACTATAATATTGGAGTAAATGAAAACTTATTTAATGCTTCACTTGCTTCTTGGAAAAATGATTAATTTCTTGATTCAGGAGAAACTTTCCACATGACTTTTAGAAAAGATTTTTTTGAATAATTTACTGACAATGTTGATGGAGCAATGTACTTTTCAGACAAATCAAAACTCAAGCCATCAGGTCTTGGTACAATTAGGCTTAAATTGCCTAGTCTTCTAGAATTTCTTCTGCATCATGTTTTATATCTCCCACAGCTAAGGAGAAACTTGTTGTCCTTGGTCCACATCCGCCAGCAAGGACACTCCATTCATATGTTTGATGGTAAGCTTGAGGTGAGAAAAGCATCATACCACTCACTTGTCATGACGGGGATAGAAGAAGAAAGGTTTCTCAAGGTACAGGGTACCTTTGTTGTTGCACAAAATTTCTCATACAATTATCATTATGAAGAAGGTACATTTCCATCAAGTTTATTATGGCATGCTAGATTTGGACACTTGAACTATGACAACCTCCGCTTGTTGAATAAAAATGGTGTTATTGGTTTGCCTACAATTCCTAGGAAACTTAAGCAATGTGATGCTTGCATTCTAGGAAAGCATAGCAAACAATATTTTCATGATTCACATTCCATAGCACATAGAAAACTTGAACTCATTCATCCAGGTTTATGTGTTCCAATGCCTGTTCCTTCTGAAAATGGAAATAAATATATGATGACATTTATTTATGACTACACCTGAATGTGTTGGGTTTATTTATTGAAGAACAAATCTGATGCTTTTAAAACATTCAAGAACTTTCATACATGGATTGAAAATGATACACAATCTCATATTGGCTCTATTCACACTGATAATGGAAAATAATACACTTCAAATGAATTTGAAAACTATCTTCACAAACATGGGATCAAACATCAAACCACTATGCCTTATAATCCCCAATAGAATGGAGTAGCTGAAAGAATGAATAGGACAATATTAAATATAGTGCACTCCATGATGTTTCTCAAAAATGTAAAATTGATGTTTTGGGCTGATGCAGTTCTATGTGTTGTATATGTAAAGAGTAGATGTCCATCTAATGCTATTCGAAACAAGATTCCTTATTAAATGTGGTATGGGCACATTCCTTTGGTAAAGCATCTCAGGGTCTTTGGTTCCACATGTTATGCCTTGATACCAAAGGTACATAGAAACAAACTTGGTGCAAGAATTCATAAGTGTATCTTCCCATGGTATTCAAACACCTCCAAATCATATCGTCTCTATGATGAAGTCAATAAAAATTTTGTTGTATCTAGAGATGTAATCTTTCTTGAATCATCCATAACTAACTATGTTGTTGAGGGGCAACTTGATCGCTTGGATAGATTCGCAAATGAAAAATAATTTCAAGAATTTGATAATCAAATTCCACATCTTGAAGGGGGGATTCCTATACTAGATCAACCTGTGGAATCTTCTTCTGAAGCACTCTCTCCCCTGCATGAAACTCCAACAAGGGATGATACTTTAAGTGATGTGATTGACAGAATTTGGAGACTCAATATTGATTTAGTCCCAACTCAATCAACAGAGTAGCCTGGACCATCTCAGAAAGGTCCCCCAAAGTGGCTAACAAAGACACTTGAAATTGTTCATCCTGATGAGGTTGGAAAGACAGGAACTAGAAATTCAACTCGGCAAAATGGAGGTGATGTAGATTACTCTGATTCACCTGTTGATATGGATGTTTCTTATCATTGTGAATTGAATTTTTCTACATATTTTGAAACAAAATCCTTCAAAGAAGCTGCTTCTCATGATGAATGGAAAGAAGTAATGCAAAAGGAGTATGATGCCTTGATAAATAATGGCACTTGGAAGCTCGTTGATCCTCCATTGGGAACCAAACCAATTGGCTGCAAATGGGTTTACAAGAACAAGTATAAATCTGATGGCTCACTTGACAAGCACAAAACTAGGCTTGTGGCAAAAGGTTTTGCACAGAAGGAATGGGTCGATTATGAGGAGAATTTTTCCCCCGCAGCAAATGGGCTACCATCTGGACACTCTTTTCCCTAGCAGCTCAGAACAGTTGGAAAGTCCATCAGATGGATGTAAAAAATGCCTTCTTGAACTAAGATCTAAAAGAGAATGTTTTTATGTCCTAGCTTGAAGGATTTGTTGTAAAAGGACATGAACATAAAGTATGCAAACTTTTGAAATCCTTGTATGGCCTCAAACAAGCACCACGAGCCTAGTATGAAAAACTAGTTGAGCATCTTCTGAAACTCAATTTCAAACATTATGATCTTGATGATGCAACTTTTTTTTTCAAGAAGGTTGGCAAAATAGTTGTATATCTTGTGGTATATGTAGATGATATTTTGATGATAGGGAACAATGAGAGCTACATTGCATCCATAAAGAAGGAATTGAGGAAAGGTTTTGAAATGACTGATTTGGGCTATGTTCATTACTATCTTGGTATTGAAGTAACTCAACATCCAAAGTCCATATTCATTTCTCAAAAGAAGTACATTGGAGATCTATTGAATAGATTTGGCATGACTAAATGCAATCCTCTGACTACTCCAATGGAACAAAACTTAAAGCTCACATCCATTGAAGGAAAGGAATTTGAGGGTGCAACAAAGTATAGACAACTTGTAGGAAGTCTCAACTACCTAACTACTACCAGACCAGACATTTTGTTTGTTTTTGGAATCCTCTCCAGGTTTATGCAAAAGCCTTGTGAGGGACATTGGTTTGCTGCAAAAAGAGTTCTAAAGTACTTGAAGGGAACTCAAGACTTTGGAATAAAGTATACACATGTGGGTGACTTCAACTTGATTGGATACTCTAATTCAGACTTCAATGGAGACAAAGAAATTGGGGTATCTACTTCGGGTTATGCTATGAGTCTTGGATCAGGAGCTGTCTCCTGGAGATCACACAAATAATCAGTTCTAGGAGATTCCACAACAGAGGCAGAATATGTGGCAGCAACTAAAGCAACAAAAGAAATTGTGTGGCTCAGGAAAATTCTTGAAGATTTGCAGGTCAAACAAGTATAATCGAATCCACTCATGATTGGCAATACCTCGGCAATAAATTTGGCCAAGAACCCAAAGTTCCATGATTGAACGAAGCACATCAAGACAAAATATCATCTGATTCGACATCATGTTGAGGCCAAAACAATCCATCTTCGCCATTGTTCCACTAATGAGCAGGCTGCAAACATCTTCACCAAAGCACTTGGAAGAGAAAAGCTTGAAAGATTCATAATGATGCTTGGACTCACCAACATCCCTTTAGATTAAGGAGGGGAATGTTGACACCTAATCATAGGGATCGGGTGAACAACTGTAATTAGTGTAAATAAATAATAGAGGAAATGCAGAGTCATCGGGAGATGAACTGAACAGTCACTCCCTCTTGTATATAATAATAAATAGCCTAAATGAATAATACAATTACATTAGAGGAGTTACCTCCTGGTCTGACAATTTTTAGTTGTACTACTTATTATTTAGTCATTATTTTAGCCCAAGACTAGATTATTCATTTATGTTAGTCATTTTTAGTTTGGTCACTTGAGATTGCTCACTTTTGGCAGTATTTCACTTGGAAAAGTTGTGGTGACTAACATTTTTAGTCACCTAGTCACTAATTTCTCATTTTCTACTAGTGAAAGGATATGGAATTGTTACATTGTGCTTCATATTTCATTTTTCCATGAGGTTCTAAAAGAGCCTTGAATTAAATTTCATTCTTCCATTGAACATGATCTCCCATGGTATCCTGAATCTTGTAAATATTTCCTTATGGAGAAAATTTGTTATTTCTGTCTTTGTCATAGCCAGTGGTGCCTTTTCTTCCATCCACTTTGTAACATATATTTTGAAATCTTTAGTGTGGGATTTACATGGATAAGGAGGATTTATAGGTATAATAATGTCAATATTCCATTTCCGAAAGGGTTCTATCACTAGTTGCGGTTGCAACAACATAACATTTGATTGTACTAGCTTTCTTACACATTGAAAATTGACATGTCTTTTTACAAGTTGTTTTGCATCTTGAAGTATTGTGGGCCAGTAGTACTTTTTATCAAGTGCATTATATCTAGTCCTCCTATGTACAAAGTGGCCCCAACAAGGGCCATCATGGCAAGCCTTTATTATGTCATAGACCTCATCCTCTTGCATAGATTGTTGGATAATGAAATCCAACCCTATATGAAAGAGGAATATGTCAATCCACAAAAAATCCAAATTTTCTTGATGATATTTTATTATTTTTTAGATATTGTTGAAGTGTGGTTTTTATTATAGGAAAGTAGTTAGTAGTATCTAAAAACCATGTTCAATCAATAGATATCACAAAATAATGTTTAATAGGTGGCTCACTTTCATTTTTTCTAAGCCTAGAAATAAAACCCACCACTTCATTATCTTGTCATGGTTTATTTAAGATGATTTATGTCAAATTATTGCAATAGCAACAATAATCTAGTCACCTAACCATTACTAATTGGTTTTTTCATTATAGATTTAATAGTGTAATCGTCGGTATCTAATATCATAGGATATCTAGTTATATAATCTTGATATTTATTAATAGCATGAATGGCCACAAGAAATTATTTTTATATTACCATTTGGTTTAATTATATGAGATATATAATTTTTCTCATAAACTATATCACATAGAGATGATGTTCCTATTTTTCCCCCAAGACAAATTGGTTGTGTAATTTGTAGTCTCAATTTATGCTACCATAAAATTCATGGCTTTATTCCACCTTTATACCTCTTTGTGCAAATCATGTGATGTTGACCTAGGAATTATATTGCTTTCTTAAATAGTGTGTTTCCTAAGGAGGTAGATTCCCATCCTTAATGGGTGTTTCAGTAGTTTCTTTTATAAAAATTTCAAAGGGTTCAGGCCATTTCTTTGCATTGCATCGTATGGTTCATCTCCCCTTTGTGTGTTTCTTTATTATTCCTCTAGGGTCACCTTTTTGGGCTAGTGCTTAGTGGGTTGAGCTATTATAGGGGGACTCCTTCTTAATTATTCCGCCAATATAATTCCACTACATAGTTGTGTTATGACCACATCCACCTTTTCAAACTCCTTTTTATTCCCTAAATTCCATCGAGGTGATACCGTTGCGTTGAAGAATCAAGGGAAATTATGTATAGTAGGATTATTCTAGACTTGATAAAAATTTGTGAAGCACTTTTACAATTTATCTTGTTAGCTTAATATTGTTCTCTTCTTATTAATGTATGTGTGTTTACTTCATCAAACTGCTACCATAAACACAAGAAACAAGAACACAAGATATTGGCTCTCTGTCAAGGAAAAACCTCTCTCTCTTAGAGAGGAAAACCCTTTCGTAAATTTCTCTTATTGAAGCTTATATTGATCAATGCCAAACCCTAGACACTTAACAAGAATATCCTCCAAGCACAAGTCAAGTCCTTCCTCCTTCCTACACTTCATTCCCCTACACTTCATCCTCCTTCTTTCAACACTCTCTTGTTCTTACAATTGTTGACAGCCCTTGTTTCACTTTCTCTAGAACAGACACTTATACTTGATCTTTAGTGAGACCCTTTACCTGTGATGATCCCTTCATTCCTCTTGACCAACTGAGCTCCTTCTTCAAGATGTAGTTACAAACTTAATATGATTTTCCTGTAGCCCTAAATTCTCGCACATGTGGGAGGTTTCCTTGATTATTTGGTTCCTTTCTTCTTCTATTGAGAGAGACTCTTTTTCGCTATAGTGGGAGGCCTTATAGGCCTAAGTTTCAAGCCCAAAAAATTAGAACTATGATATTGTTACGTTGTTGTTGTTATTATGACCATAGAGATGCCTTCTTTTCTCGCACGTGTCACTGTGTTTTACCCTAGAAGCATTCCTCCAACCTTTGGTGATGACTTATCCTTCTTCACTACAGTAGAGGCTCCTTATACTCGTCCTTTTTCACCCTTTTCTCGATCCTCCTTGCTCGCTGATTTCAAAGGTGGATTTCTTGTAGTTTGAGGGAGTGGACAGCCTCTATATATAGAGGACTATCCCTCCTTTAGTCCGACTTGAGTCCGACATAATGACTGTAGGCTGACTTGAGTTTCCTTCATCATTTTTTCTCCTTTGATGATGTTTTTGCATGGAGAGGACTTGTCTTTGCTTGGAGGGATATTATTTTACTCTTATACAAATATTTACATAGTGTAACATGCCCTTAAGGGTCTTCAAACTTTATTTTGACTTTTTGACTTATCTATGGCTCTTTAACATGTGTTAGACCTATTTCAATGAGAAAGAAACTCATTGATAAATATAATAAAAATAATATTTCTTTTCTTGAATAAATACAAATATCAAAAGTACATTTTTGAAGAATGAACCTAGTTACACTTTCTTCAACACTCCCTCTTAACTAGGGAGGTATTCATAAATCATTACAAGGTGTTTGGATGTTTTTTAATCTTGAAGAATTCACATAAGAGAAACCAGATTGGCAATCCATCTACTATATCATCATAGTAACCAACATTGTTCATAGAAAGGCCTTGAATAACAGCTCTATCTCTCATAAGCTCATAGCACAATGTTGGTGAGACCAATGACTTATAGACACCTTAGTCATAGTCTCTTAAGGTACATACCCACCCAGATGTTCACTGAGTATGACCTTCTAGGACTATTCTTGTCTTGGGTTCCAAACCCTAAAATAATATCGGTCCTCTTGCCTACTCTTGTCTTGGATGCCCTACACATCCTCAAGTAATATCAGATGCTAGATGATTACCCAATCCCCCCATTCTTTCTTCCCAAGTGAAGAAAAGAATGTTGTGCCTATCTCTTCCTCTTAATTGAGGAAATTATGCCCAAGTTTCCTCCGATAAGGAACTTTCTCAAGTTTCCTCCGACACGGAACTTGCCCAAGCTCCTTTGTAGTTGGGAACTTGTTAGAACTCCCTCTTAGCTAGGGACTTGTCCATTCATCAACAACTTCTTCTTCGTGGGTCCTTCAACTACTTGATCTCCTTCTTTCCTTCGATGTCATGAAGTCATTGTTTGAATTTCTTCTTGGTAGGGAACAAGTCATTGATCACTTTCCTTCCTGATTTTTCATGTCATTGTTCCCTTTTGGAAATTGGCCTTCTCGATATAAATCAGGTTCTTTTGTCATTTGGCTATTCCTTTGTCATCTCGTATATGCTTTAGAATACTTATCACATGGATGCTTAGTTGTACTTGCTTGTTCCCATACTTTTATTTAGTAGCCCTTCATGACTTCATCTGGATATTGCTTCAACATCAAATGGTGCTTTTGTTGGATGGCTTCTTCATCATGACATATTTTTAGAGTTGAATTAGTTATATGCACCTTACTATCTCCAAGGCCTTCATAGGTGTCAAGGGTCTTTTGATCTGTTTCCTTCCATGTTCAGAGTTATTGTGCCTTCTTTCGGGAGATGTCCTTCAATGGATCATGTTAGATAGTGATTCTTTACGACTATGGTGTTCTTCACATGCGTGATCACTTTCTTCATTTGCTTCTTCTAGGTTTGATTAGTCAACCATCCTATACTCCTTATAAGAGAACTTATTCTTTACATTCTTCTTGGATTAGTCAACAACCTCATACTCCTTATGAGAGGATTTCTTCATGTTGACCTTTATTAGATTTGAGTGCATGCCTTTGAGCATGTCATTGGTGAAAGAGATCCTTTTATACTTGATCATGCCATAGAACTATTCCCATGACCCAATAATATACATGATAACATGACTTAAACATTGATGCATACATACCTCATCTTGATTCTACTTAGATAATCTTGGCTTCATTTGATGGTTCTTCTTGATTGGTGTAGCCTTTCTTGCTTCATATTTTCTTATGTGCATATCATTCTTTGTTGAATCCCATGAATGGGACACCCAATGAAACAAATGCTCTTATTTATCAACCTTATTTTGAATATTCTATTAGAGAATCTTGAAGATCCTTATCGTGCAAATGTTTCTTCCTTTTGATGATAGAGGCATTCTAAGATTCTCAATCATGATTAATTATTCTTTCATTATGGGTGAGGTCCTATAATAGGTATGCTCCTTCTATATGAATATATTGATTTATATCTACTATGATGCTATATTCTAGAAGATATATTTAACCATGCATTCTATTCTATTTCTAAATGCTCCTATACTACTCAAAACTTTGAAAGAAGACTTCAAATAAAGAGGTTGACTTAGTCATAGTAGAGATTTCGAGGATCTTGCTTCTTCTGCTTTATTAGGAGAAATTTTAGGTCTAAAATGGGCCTCCTAAGAAAATTGTACAACCAAAATAAACTTTACAAGAACCAATAGGATTCAAGATGATGATGTTAACCATGGGTGATGATTTAGTGTTTTTGGAGTAAAAAGTAAAAATATTAAAAAATAATACAATAATATAACCACTTTTTCAACTCGTATTTTCAACTTATCTCCCTAAGGTTTTACTCAAATTTTGAGTGGGAGTACTCATTGGATGCAAAATTTAATTCCTCATTCAAGGAGTACCCATACATTTGATGGACCCTGCTACATGAAAAATGAGAAATACATGAAAAAACATGGTTGCAATCACATTTTTCATGTATTTCTCATTTTTCATGTAGTAGGGTCCATCAAAAGTATGCAACATGGGTATTCCTTGGATGTGGAATCCAATTTTGTATCCAACAAGTGTTTCCTCTCGAAATTTGAGTAAACCCATAGGAAAGTAAGTTGAAAATATGAGTTGAAAAAATAGTTTTTTCTTTTTTCCCTCTAAAATTTGATGATGTAATCTAATATTATTTTATTATTTCTACTATTATTTTATAATTTCCTTAAGAGGCCCATTTTAGACCTCAAAATTCCCCTAATGCTTGTCTTCTTCTTTCACTTCTTGAGTTACATGTTCTTTCACTTCCTGAGTTACATGAGCTTCTTCCCTTTTTCTTTTTTGTTGTTGTCCTTCTTAAGTTTAGGACAATCCCTTTTGTAGTATCCATATTCTTGGAATCCAAAGCATTGGACTTTGGACATATCTCTATTGCTTGTTCTTCATGGACCAAATTTGCCAAATTTTCCCTTTCTCTTGGCTATAGTAACAAAGGCTCTCTCCTTTGATCCCACATCATCTTTTTCTTTGAGTCTAGTTTCCTCTATCTTGCATAGAGATAATAGTTCACTTAGTGGGGTAGCTTCCTTCTTGGAATATATGCTTGATGTGAAGTTTCCCCAATCCTTGGGTAGAGCATTGAGTACTAAAGTTTTCATTTCTCTGTCAGACATGACTTCTCCTAGCTCTTGAATTTGATCCCTCATCTCAGAGATCTTTATGAAGTATGGAGCTATTGTAGTTTTTTAAACCCATACAGAAATTACCTGCATACGAATTCTAAATCACAGGAAAAAATAAAAATGCGAGAGCATAACACATAAAACACATATACACAGAGATTTCCCAATGGATCCCAAAACTGGGAATACCATCTTGATTTTTCATTATGTTCCTTTCAATGTTACAATACATATTTATACATGCTGAAGCATCCAATACCATGGACCGAAAACCATCGCATCCAAAAAACATGTGTGAAAATC